>JBAIZL010000010.1:22776827-22811827 GCA_036971475.1 Prosapia bicincta
AGGTTATTTACTGAGTTTGAAACATTAATTAAGAAAACGCATACAAAATTTGTTAAATAAAGTGATTTATATGAGGCACAATTAAATTTTATTGCTTTAAAATTGTTATAAAAATATATATAACACACAATTTACTGACTTTGTTAGTTGTTTTAGTACTAGGGTTTTTTTAATTATTAGACATTTCAAAGTATTTTAGGATGGACGGAAGACGATAAATAAATAAAATGTAAATGAAAGTTAACAAGATTCTTATATGACCACATTAAACCAATTTACGAAGACCAACACAAAAATCAGCTAGGCCTATATCCAATATATAGCAAATGGTTTTTATTCAATCTATATAAAACCACAAATTTTGTACTGATTAATTTTATAGCCCGATTAAGCAACCGAATTGAATATTTTACCGTAATTAAAAAAACCAGTTGAACGCTCCTGACTGAAGTCCCATTGCGCCTCTGGCCGCTTCACTGTCTTCATTAGGGCTACAGCTTTGTTCGAGTTTGTATTATGCTACAGTCATAAACTATGTATCCCAAGCAGTGTACACAGAAGACGTATAGTACAAGAAATCTTTGGTATGCAGACAAAACACAGTCCTTAATAAGCAAGTAGACAACAGAACCTGAGTTATGTATGCATTTTATTCTCTAATAAGTGGCGAAGCTTAATTGTGAACAGGGCTGTTCAAAGATTCAAAGTTCATTAATATTCTATGGGCATTAAAACAATTTCTGGAACATTATTTCAAGATTTTAGAAGATAGCGAAACGTAAAATAATTATTAACGAATCAGATAAGCGATAACGACAGACTTAGGAAAATGTCAAATGGTTTTTTTATGTAAATATCTGTAACAATGCATACACACTCATTTAGGTAAACAATTTTATATCGTTACATCAGGCTGTTTCATGGCAGTAAGCCTTTCTATTAATAAGTAATACACACAACCTGTAACCAGAATTATTTTTATTCTAGTCTCATGCACATTTCGGTTAAACAGTAACCATCTTCAGAGACATGACAATACCTTTCATTTTCCTTTGAAAATAAGAAAATATTATCTAAGAATAAAGTATATTCGATGCTAAATTTTTTAACACTAAGAATTCGAAGGGGGGGCTAAGTTATCTAATCTCTCTCTCGCCCCTAGCCCTACCCTCCTTCCCTGCCCTCTCTCTCTCTTTCTCTCTCTCTCTCTCTCGTTTTCCTTCATGTTCTCTTTCCGCTTGTTGTGTGTGTGTGTGTGTGTGCGCGCGCTCGCGCACGTGTGCGTGCATTATTTTACATGTGTAAATATGTAAGGTTGTTTTTTAATCGACTGTTTTAAACCTAAAAACTCACACATTTAAAATAATTAAATACACGATTTCATAATTCATCGCTAAATAAAGAGAAAATAGTACTTCTTTATTACACAAACTTGAGAAAACAAATATTTTAGTTCACAATTTAATTACTAATCAACATAAATGTTGAACCTTGCACAACACATTCTTTAAGTCTAATACTTAAATACTTTCTTTAACTTAAATTCGTTGCAAACGTTTCCGAGGTCCGTTTAAAT
Organism: Prosapia bicincta; assembly: GCA_036971475.1. Taxonomy (NCBI): domain Eukaryota; kingdom Metazoa; phylum Arthropoda; class Insecta; order Hemiptera; family Cercopidae; genus Prosapia; species Prosapia bicincta. Next base: position 22,778,404 of record JBAIZL010000010.1, read on the forward strand.
TGGCGTTGGCGCTAATTTCACAAAACAGCGACACGCCCAGGTCTAGCTTTAACACGCAACTTAAAATTTCCCTACACAAATTGCTTCGGTTCACTGACAGGTCAATATCGGCTGAGCAAATGTCTGACGTGGCCTAATTTCACGAAACAAGGGCCCATTGTGCGAACGAAGAGGGGGGACCCTGACCGATATTTGACCAGCTGAGTGGTATCCTCTGTTTGCACTGGAAGACGAGGGATTAACGTAAAAGTCGGAGCCGCTGTAGTGCCGATTGTGTATACACACTGTATCACTGGATCGTCAAGTATACCTATCAAGTCCATTAGGGTTCGCAGGGAAGCCGACAGTCACCCTATCTCACAAATCGATGAACAAACTTATACATAAATTAGGAATGGAATAAAACAAAACATGATTACAGTAACTATGAAAAATTATTTAATTAACTATTTTTTTAAAATATTGATTCTTTATATAATATTTCACACTAATAAATAAAATTCCTCATTAAATATTTTAATTTTAATATTATTGTTTTTCAAATTTTCTCTCAAATTTTAATTCTTCCTATGTACTTCTGTTTACCAAAATTTAAAATGACAAATACATCACTAAACATAAAACCAATAGGACAATAATTGGTCTGTGATATAAATATTCATACAAACAAAATTACTCTCTTGTTACAATAAAATGTTTTTATGTCAAACGTGTTTCAGCAGCCACGTGGCCATCTTCAACATCTTGCAAATGTTTGACGGCTTCAGAGCTTGAAGCATGTTAGACAGAGTAAAACGTTGTGGAGAGTTGTGAGTAGTGTTTAAATGTATATACCGTGGAGTTAATCTTATTCTACGCTTCAATTTACTAAATAAACTCAACTAATCGCCTATTCGTTTATTTAATATATAATGTAATTATGTTAGTCATTTAAAATAAACTAAAAAATCGCTTTTAGATTCAGTCTTAAATTTGTAGAAACTATTTTAAATGAAAAAACGATGTAATTACAAGAAACAATTTTTATTGCACTACAAGCCATGAAAATAAGTAATATATAAAAAAAATTAGTAAATCCCTACTGTGGTTAACAAAGAAAATTTTATTTTAGTTACCCTAGAGCACTATTTGTGACATTGTGTGGTAACCATGGCAACAGTTTAAGGTTGTACAATGGAGGTTTTGACGCCAACCAGATGGGGAAAACAAATTCATATACATCTTTGACAAATATATTTCTATATATTGGAAAATTGGAACAATGCAAAGGCGCGCTAGACATGAATAATCTCAGTTCGAATCCGGCTGGACCCCACAAATTTTATAACCAAACAATTGAATAAGCTTTTGAAAAAACTGTATTAACCTCTACCACTATAGGTTTAAAAAAATGTATTTCAACTTGTTTGAATGAATAAAATGTATTTTATTAATTTGTACAAGATATATATTAGGAGAGTGTGAGCTAATAGAAGGAATTTAAAAAGTAAAACTTTTATTAGCAAATTTTGTGAGTTATTAGAAGTTATAAATATCAGTTTTGTGTTTATGTATAAGTTTTTAAGTTTTAGGCAACAAATAATAACATAAAATGTAGTTAGAGTAGTTTAAAATAAATAGGCCTTACTAATAAGGTCTAACTAGCGTGCAGTTAGAATATAAATAGCACTAATTGCTCTTGTTAAAAGTCTGTGCTTCAAATGTTTTTTTATCGATTTCACTTTACCGATAGTTTTAAAGTTTTTTTATAATTGTTTTTCTGTGAGGCGGAATTTATTAGAAATTTACCAGAGACGTTAATATGATCATGTTAACTTACATCAGAATTACACAAGACTGTGTTAAAAATTGGCGATATTCTACAGACTAAATTTGTATTAAAAAAAGACCTAATCGAATCAAACCAATGTAAACAATAATTTGAAAATTTATCAAACCTGGATTAACAAAACCTAAAGAGTTTTTCTAATCAGGTAATGAACTAAAATAATAATACGGTATCATTAAAAAATTTTAAAATAATAATATGGTAACTGTAGAGAATTTCGGAGAAAAATGTTTCCTAATTAATTTAGTGTAGAAGTTATTTAAAAAAAAAAAAACTATGTTATGTGAAATCTAACATACTCGTTGTCCTTAATTAGGAAGACTCGGAATAATATTAACCCACCTTGCATTATTTAATAACCCATATAAGTATATACTTTTATAAATATAATAAAAATAACCCATATTTTTTTAAATTTATAATTTGTTTTCTAAAAATCCACAATTTTTTTTAAAATTACAATTTAACATATTTAAAATTTTTATTTTTTAATTTATTGGTCCACTTACAATAAGGTTTAAAAAGCATGCTGTTTTAAAACTTTATAGTATTCTATTTTTTGAATTTAAGAATTTTTTTATATTTCTTTACACAGAACTATTAGAGATGGAACTCTTAGAAAATGCTGGTGTAGAACTTTGTTACAAATCCAAACTTTTGCTATGTCAGCAACTTGAGGGAGAAGCTGTTCCAGCCCTATTATTGAGTCACAGAGCGGTCCACAAAGGAACGCATCAAACGCGTTTTAAAGTAAATAATGTTCTAACTTAACTAAGCCTATCCCAACTTTTGATTTTATTTACGATAATTACCCCTTCTATTGAAATTAATGAGCTGTTTTGTATATTAGCTTAATTTAAATAAAGCGAGAATAGGGGACAGTTGATTAATTTATAATTCATGCTTGCCGCAAGACGGACAAGTCAAATCAGCTGCGAGTTTACGAGTTGACTTGAGAACGGCTCGTATAAGCACAACAAAGTAATATATGGCTTACGTGACAGGTTTTGCTTTTAGAGTCTGTCGTAAATCTAGAAGATGATTTGGAAAATTGTTTTTTCAGCCAACAAATTCCTGGCAACCTATGAAGTTATAAGTGAGCTCTTAAAATATTTGCATGAAATAATAGAATATGCTTTGTTTTTCTGAGTTTGAAGAGACCAACCTCTAAGACTGTAATCCTCCGCAAGGACAGGAAAGGATTAAGATGAAGATGTAACACTCTCTGGTAGAGGATCATCGCATCACGTGTGCATGGTACCGTACCTGAAAAGTCACTCTCTATGGGGGCATGAAAATGTCTATATGTAAGATTCCTTTGTAAGCAGCAGTAAATGTAATTAGGAAGGCGGAAGGAAAGGACAAAGTGATCTGGTACTAGGAGTAGGGAAGGTTTGGCATCACGTGGTCTCTCACTTGAAGTACACCTCCTCCCGTTCGGGATGAAGAGAGGAGTCGAGCCTCTACCCGGGAAGTCACTTCCATTGCTGAGATGATGTTTATAAAGCCCAAGTGTTAGAGAGGATCTAGCGAGGAATTTACATGAAATAATTTGTACTATTTCTTTATTAAAACTAATCATATGGACTAACCACCAGTTTTTATCCTGTTACATCCTTTTCCCGAACTATAAAGCCAACTTGATGAATGTGCTTATATTATTCTGACCCTTGACCTCGATGGTATTATCTTCATTATCTGACGATCTCTCTAACTCTCATGGCTCGATCCTCTTTAGTCTTTGGAAATGTGGTTTTGAGTTCATCACTTAGAGAGTTTCAGCATTGGTGTAGAGCTTGATTCTGTTAGTCTGGTAAGAGCATTGACGTATAGCTATAGTCTGATAACCTGGTATATAGCTGCATTAGTGTATAGCTGTAGTCTAAGATATAGACGAAATAGTGTATAGCTGTAGTTTCGTGTATAGCTGCTTGGTCCAAAGTTGTATCTGGTAAGAGGTGCATTGCTGTAGAGCTATAGTCTTGATTATGTGTCTGCATTAATGTGCAGCTGTAGTCTGGAGTAAAGACGCAATAGTATAGAGCTGTAGTCTGGTGTATAGCTGCTTGGGTGCTAAAATGTAGTTTGGTAACAGTTGCATTGGCTTAGAGCTGTAGTATGGGATAAAAATGTATTGGTGTAGAGTTGTAATTTGATGGATAGGTACTTTGATGCAGAGCTGTAGTCTGGGACAGAGATGCATCGATATAGAGCTGTAGTCTGGTGTATAGCTTCTTTGATGCGAAGCTGTAATCTGGTAAGAGCTACATTGGTGCAGAGTTGCATTGGTTTAGACCTGTAGTCTGATGTTGCAATGTTGGTGTAGAGTTGAATCTTGTTTAGAGTTGGGGTCTGGTGTGTATAGCTGTAGTATAGTATATAGTTGCTTTGGTGCGAAACTGTAATCTGGTAAGAGCTACATTGGTGCAGAGTTGCATTAGTTTAGAGTTGTAGTCTGGAGAAGAAATGCACTGATGTAGAGGTATAATCTGGTATATAACTCCTTTTGTGCAGAGCTGTAGTCTGACGTAGAATTTCACTCATATAGAGCTATAACCTTGAATATACGGCTGCATTAGTGTACGGCTGTAGTCTGGAGTAAAGATGCAATACTGTATGTAGTCTGGTGTATAGCTGCTTAGGTGCAGAGCTGTATTCTGACGTAGAGATGCATTGATGTAGAGCTATAACCTTGAATATACGGCTGCATTAGTGTACGGCTGTAGTCTGGAGTAAAGATCCAATACTGTATGTAGTCTGGTGTATAGCTGCTTAGGTGCAGAGCTGTATTCTGACGTAGAGATGCATTGATGTAGAGCTATAACCTTGAATATACGGCTGCATTAGTGTACGGCTGTAGTCTGGAGTAAAGATGCAATACTGTATGTAGTCTGGTGTATAGCTGCTTAGGTGCAGACCTGTATTCTGACGTAGAGATGCATTGATGTAGAGCTATAACCTTGAATATACGGCTGCATTAGTGTACGGCTGTAGTCTGGAGTAAAGATCCAATACTGTATGTAGTCTGGTGTATAGCTGCTTAGGTGCAGACCTGTATTCTGACGTAGAGATGCATTGATGTAGAGCTATAACCTTGAATATACGGCTGCATTAGTGTACGGCTGTAGTCTGGAGTAAAGATGCAATACTGTATGTAGTCTGGTGTATAGCTGCTTAGGTGCAGACCTGTATTCTGACGTAGAGATGCATTGATGTAGAGCTATAACCTTGAATATACGGCTGCATTAGTGTACGGCTGTAGTCTGGAGTAAAGATCCAATACTGTATGTAGTCTGGTGTATAGCTGCTTAGGTGCAGACCTGTATTCTGACGTAGAGATGCATTGATGTAGAGCTATAACCTTGAATATACGGCTCCATTAGTGTACGGCTGTAGTCTGGAGTAAAGATGCAATACTGTATGTAGTCTGGTGTATAGCTGCTTAGGTGCAGACCTGTATTCTGACGTAGAGATGCATTGATGTAGAGCTATAACCTTGAATATACGGCTGCATTAGTGTACGGCTGTAGTCTGGAGTAAAGATCCAATACTGTATGTAGTCTGGTGTATAGCTGCTTAGGTGCAGACCTGTATTCTGACGTAGAGATGCATTGATGTAGAGCTATAACCTTGAATATACGGCTCCATTAGTGTACGGCTGTAGTCTGGAGTAAAGATGCAATACTGTATGTAGTCTGGTGTATAGCTGCTTAGGTGCAGACCTGTATTCTGACGTAGAGATGCATTGATGTAGAGCTATAACCTTGAATATACGGCTGCATTAGTGTACGGCTGTAGTCTGGAGTAAAGATGCAATACTGTATGTAGTCTGGTGTATAGCTGCTTAGGTGCAGACCTGTATTCTGACGTAGAGATGCATTGATGTAGAGCTATAACCTTGAATATACGGCTGCATTAGTGTACGGCTGTAGTCTGGAGTAAAGATGCAATACTGTATGTAGTCTGGTGTATAGCTGCTTAGGTGCAGACCTGTATTCTGACGTAGAGATGCATTGATGTAGAGCTATAACCTTGAATATACGGCTGCATTAGTGTACGGCTGTAGTCTGGAGTAAAGATGCAATACTGTATGTAGTCTGGTGTATAGCTGCTTAGGTGCAGACCTGTATTCTGACGTAGAGATGCATTGATGTAGAGCTATAACCTTGAATATACGGCTCCATTAGTGTACGGCTGTAGTCTGGAGTAAAGATGCAATACTGTATGTAGTCTGGTGTATAGCTGCTTAGGTGCAGACCTGTATTCTGACGTAGAGATGCATTGATGTAGAGCTATAACCTTGAATATACGGCTGCATTAGTGTACGGCTGTAGTCTGGAGTAAAGATGCAATACTGTATGTAGTCTGGTGTATAGCTGCTTAGGTGCAGAGCTGTAATCTGACGTAGAGATGCATTGATGTAGAGCTATAACCTTGAATATACGGCTCCATTAGTGTACGGCTGTAGTCTGGAGTAAAGATGCAATACTGTATGTAGTCTGGTGTATAGCTGCTTAGGTGCAGACCTGTATTCTGACGTAGAGATGCATTGATGTAGAGCTATAACCTTGAATATACGGCTCCATTAGTGTACGGCTGTAGTCTGGAGTAAAGATGCAATACTGTATGTAGTCTGGTGTATAGCTGCTTAGGTGCAGACCTGTATTCTGACGTAGAGATGCATTGATGTAGAGCTATAACCTTGAATATACGGCTCCATTAGTGTACAGCTGTAGTCTGGAGTAAAGATCCAATACTGTATGTAGTCTGGTGTATAGCTGCTTAGGTGCAGAGCTGTATTCTGACGTAGAGATGCATTGATGTAGAGCTATAACCTTGAATATACGGCTGCATTAGTGTACGGCTGTAGTCTGGAGTAAAGATCCAATACTGTATGTAGTCTGGTGTATAGCTGCTTAGGTGCAGACCTGTATTCTGACGTAGAGATGCATTGATGTAGAGCTATAACCTTGAATATACGGCTCCATTAGTGTACGGCTGTAGTCTGGAGTAAAGATGCAATACTGTATGTAGTCTGGTGTATAGCTGCTTAGGTGCAGAGCTGTATTCTGACGTAGAGATGCATTGATGTAGAGCTATAACCTTGAATATACGGCTGCATTAGTGTACGGCTGTAGTCTGGAGTAAAGATCCAATACTGTATGTAGTCGGGTGTATAGCTGCTTAGGTGCAGAGCTGTATTCTGACGTAGAGATGCATTGATGTAGAGCTATAACCTTGAATATACGGCTGCATTAGTGTACGGCTGTAGTCTGGAGTAAAGATCCAATACTGTATGTAGTCTGGTGTATAGCTGCTTAGGTGCAGACCTGTATTCTGACGTAGAGATGCATTGATGTAGAGCTATAACCTTGAATATACGGCTGCATTAGTGTACGGCTGTAGTCTGGAGTAAAGATCCAATACTGTATGTAGTCTGGTGTATAGCTGCTTAGGTGCAGACCTGTATTCTGACGTAGAGATCCATTGATGTAGAGCTATAACCTTGAATATACGGCTGCATTAGTGTACGGCTGTAGTCTGGAGTAAAGATCCAATACTGTATGTAGTCTGGTGTATAGCTGCTTAGGTGCAGACCTGTATTCTGACGTAGAGATGCATTGATGTAGAGCTATAACCTTGAATATACGGCTGCATTAGTGTACGGCTGTAGTCTGGAGTAAAGATCCAATACTGTATGTAGTCTGGTGTATAGCTGCTTAGGTGCAGACCTGTATTCTGACGTAGAGATGCATTGATGTAGAGCTATAACCTTGAATATACGGCTCCATTAGTGTACGGCTGTAGTCTGGAGTAAAGATGCAATACTGTATGTAGTCTGGTGTATAGCTGCTTAGGTGCAGACCTGTATTCTGACGTAGAGATGCATTGATGTAGAGCTATAACCTTGAATATACGGCTGCATTAGTGTACGGCTGTAGTCTGGAGTAAAGATCCAATACTGTATGTAGTCTGGTGTATAGCTGCTTAGGTGCAGAGCTGTAGTCTGGCGTAGAGATGCATTGATGTAGAGCTATAACCTTGAATATACGGCTGCATTAGTGTACGGCTGTAGTCTGGAGTAAAGATGCAATACTGTATGTAGTCTGGTGTATAGCTGCTTAGGTGCAGACCTGTATTCTGACGTAGAGATGCATTGATGTAGAGCTATAACCTTGAATATACGGCTCCATTAGTGTACGGCTGTAGTCTGGAGTAAAGATGCAATACTGTATGTAGTCTGGTGTATAGCTGCTTAGGTGCAGACCTGTATTCTGACGTAGAGATGCATTGATGTAGAGCTATAACCTTGAATATACGGCTCCATTAGTGTACGGCTGTAGTCTGGAGTAAAGATGCAATACTGTATGTAGTCTGGTGTATAGCTGCTTAGGTGCAGAGCTGTAATCTGACGTAGAGATGCATTGATGTAGAGCTATAACCTTGAATATACGGCTGCATTAGTGTACGGCTGTAGTCTGGAGTAAAGATCCAATACTGTATGTAGTCTGGTGTATAGCTGCTTAGGTGCAGACCTGTATTCTGACGTAGAGATGCATTGATGTAGAGCTATAACCTTGAATATACGGCTGCATTAGTGTACGGCTGTAGTCTGGAGTAAAGATCCAATACTGTATGTAGTCTGGTGTATAGCTGCTTAGGTGCAGACCTGTATTCTGACGTAGAGATGCATTGATGTAGAGCTATAACCTTGAATATACGGCTGCATTAGTGTACGGCTGTAGTCTGGAGTAAAGATCCAATACTGTATGTAGTCTGGTGTATAGCTGCTTAGGTGCAGACCTGTATTCTGACGTAGAGATGCATTGATGTAGAGCTATAACCTTGAATATACGGCTGCATTAGTGTACGGCTGTAGTCTGGAGTAAAGATCCAATACTGTATGTAGTCTGGTGTATAGCTGCTTAGGTGCAGACCTGTATTCTGACGTAGAGATGCATTGATGTAGAGCTATAACCTTGAATATACGGCTCCATTAGTGTACAGCTGTAGTCTGGAGTAAAGATCAAATACTGTATGTAGTCTGGTGTATAGCTGCTTAGGTGCAGAGCTGTATTCTGACGTAGAGATGCATTGATGTAGAGCTATAACCTTGAATATACGGCTGCATTAGTGTACGGCTGTAGTCTGGAGTAAAGATCCAATACTGTATGTAGTCTGGTGTATAGCTGCTTAGGTGCAGACCTGTATTCTGACGTAGAGATGCATTGATGTAGAGCTATAACCTTGAATATACGGCTGCATTAGTGTACGGCTGTAGTCTGGAGTAAAGATCCAATACTGTATGTAGTCTGGTGTATAGCTGCTTAGGTGCAGAGCTGTATTCTGACGTAGAGATGCATTGATGTAGAGCTATAACCTTGAATATACGGCTGCATTAGTGTACAGCTGTAGTCTGGAGTAAAGATCCAATACTGTATGTAGTCTGGTGTATAGCTGCTTAGGTGCAGACCTGTATTCTGACGTAGAGATGCATTGATGTAGAGATGAAGTTAGAGCTGCATTTCCCATATATATGTTATATTGAATAATACGATGGTATGTTATAAAAGCACTGGTATATTGTTTCGCCCATATTTTCCCGCTTGAAGTAACAAGAGAAGCCATCATATGGTAGAGTGTATATTTTATTGGTAGAAGAAAGTTCGATAATGTTTCTAATCCTTTGTTTTTCAAAGAAAGTTTTACTTGCATTGTAGGTTCTATCTTCGCAGGTTTAGACAGACTAAAATAATGCGAACCTAACATAACAAAACAAGACTAACAAAGACATGGCGAAGATTTGCTTTATTGTTGTGTTAGCGGCAACGTCGAGTAGGCCCTACTCCAGAGACCCTCGGGCCGTGGCAGGATTGTTTTGAACATTCCTTACTGGTGGCTAGCCTAGTTCAATAGTCTTTCATGTTTTAAAAGTATTTATTGATTTTATATAATGTAATATTTACAAGATCTTATATATTTCATGTAGATTTTACTAAACCTATATACAGGGAGCTTAAAGTTACTTGTAGCAGAAAAGAGGTGACGTTGCGGAGCCATTATTTCGGTTCAGCTGCTTCCCTGTTTATAGTCTGTTCGTTTGTTTAATAAGCAAAACTAAATCCGAAATGCGATGCTTTAGGTAAAACACAATTTTAAGAAACTGTTCATCAAGCGAAGGCGCGGGACCCCTAAGGAGCACTTTACGACTTGGGTAGATTAAGTCTACTTTAGGTTTGCAACTCTGGATCATGTGACGTCATGATACCTTTTATCAGGTATCCCCTACCTTCTACCCGGGATCCTACCTTCTACCAGGGATCCCCTACCTTTTATCAGGGATCCCCTACCTTAATTATAAACCTTGCTATCATTCATAGACGAATTCATATTGCGCATTGACTTCACATTTTTTTTTTAAATGAAAAAAGGAGGAAGAGTTATACATTAGTTTGTTTCTACTAATACTTTTAAAGTTATGGTATCTAAGCGTCTAGGGTAATCCTTCAGCTGTTTATTTTGGCTGAAAAGCAACCCTCGTTAGTTAAACACACTCAGCAGCGTCCATGTTTAGGCGAACAGTGTGAAAGCTGACTAGGTAATATTTTAAATAGTGAAGCTGAAATTCAGCATTGATAGCCGAAGGGCTCGAAAGGAAATAAACAATTTTGAATACTCGTTATGTACATTAATCCGTAAATGGAGAAAAAGAAACAAATTTATCAATATTTTTAAAAGTTGTTTCCATCCTACTGTATGATATCCAAAGTTAAAACCTTTACTAGGTTTCTTGCTAACATCTAGCACATTTCTCCATCGTCACCTTCTGCCCACGCTACCCTTTCCAAATTTTTTGAGGTCATCTACCTTCCGCATCCTCTCACATTAACTAATCAAGCTATTTATCTCTTATTTAACTCTTTAACTACATTTCAGTTAGTATTTCTAATGATCGCTTTTAATATTACAAACATGGTTTAGAAGATATGTAGGCTGGCTTACTCGGCCCAAATAGTATTCAAGGACTTAATATTACACTTCCTCCGCTCCTTATTTCCCTATGTACTCCATGTTTAAACGCTGTTATAGAGAGAAATAAATCACATTGACATTAAGCGCAATCTGGGATCGAACTCAGGAACTGTAGGTTAGTCATTGATATTCCATTTCATTACCCAAAATATGTTATGCATAGTGAAGAAAGCTGGAAGTATAGACAAAAGTGTTGAGTGGTCTAAGGCCTAACTGTCGACTAAAATGCTAAAACGTCCAGGTAGTGCCACGTTTACATAAGCCTGCTTGATCCTCTCAAGACCTTGAAAATTATTATTAAATAGTGTCAAATATTGGTTAAATGTAAAAGAGACAAGTAACTAACACAAAATTTTACATTTATTCATCTAATCTTTATCGGAATAAAAGACAATGTGAAATGAGTGAACAATCAAAACAGTTTATAATTTTGCATGATGATATTTACCGCTTTTGTAAAAAAGGATTTTGTTCAACAACTTGTTTAAATATTAATCATCAACAAAATTGTTTACCTTTTCTGCGAAATCCTTAGCATTGTTACATAGTAAGTGGTATTTTAGCAAAGTAAAACAATGTGGAGTACTTGTTGAAATCGCAAACTGCAACTTGCCGTGCTTAATCACCCGAGACCTATACGTAAACATTTGAAGTATTAAAGTTGGCAAAGTAACAAGTATTTGCAAACGTTCGAGTGGGAGTACTTATGAAATTCGCATGTATTGTGTCATGTATACCTTATTAAAATTAGCATAAAGAATGCGCGGCCACAGTATATCGCATAACGTTAGTTTCGCCTAAAGAAATATCTCACACCCGGAACTAGTCGATGTCATTAACAAATAAAATGCACCGATAAAAATACGTTGTAAAAGTTATACAAAATAGTGCATTTTGTTATATAATTACAGTGTATTTTACGAATTTATGTCTATTGAATATTTTTATGGAAACCATTACAGACAAACTAAAACAGCATCTAGTTAGTGCATTACAACCAATGCTCGACGTTTCGATCCCAAACTGGAATCTTCTTCAGGAGCCGAAATTTTGTGTTACTAACTTTCAACAGAACTAGGTAATAGTCTACAAGATTTTCTAAATAAAAAAACTTGAAGGTTATTCAACTGTTAAAGCTATAATACCTCTGTTTAATGCAATGTATGTAAACCCAAGTTAATGGTAGAGTTTCCAGGATGCAGTAGTTCACAGATACAGTAAATGGATGACTTAGTAATCCATTTAGGTTCAAACATATAAAACAGTCATACCACAAAACAAATTTTAAATTTCCCGTACAACGTCGTAAGGAATTAATATCTGCCTGAATTAATAGAATTTTATTTCTATATAGAAAAAAAAGGTATAGAGGAAATTATTTATATTAGAAAGACTCAAAATATTGTAATAAGAGATTATAAAAGATAATAAAATTAGGTAGGCATTGTCGCTGCCCGGAAGTAGACCTTTAGCCCGTCGTTGTCTACACACTTCCGTCCTTCAATAAATACGAGAGTGATGATTCGTTGACTATGAGAATGTATATGTTGCTTGTATTTTTGTATGCATAGACCCGGAGGGTACAGAGTGGGCCAAACATTCCTTAATTGTCCCTAATCTGCGTCCTCTTGTGGGATAGAATTTAGTTAGTTTTAAATTATATTCATTCAGTAAATTCTATCTAAAATATAAAGTTCTCAGTCGATAGGAAAAGATTTGTAAACGTTAGAAAACATTTCTAGGCCAACCTTGTTGTTTTAGTTTGAATTTTTGTTGTCATTTTAGCAACTACAAAGCAGAAGCATACAATTAATGTTAGAAATTTTACCACAAAGATTATCAATCTTTACTTGATAAATACAAAAAAAAACATATTTTATCATACAGTTTCAAGAGACTCAAACTGAGTTATTTCTAACTGAAGTTATGCTATACAACAATATTGACTATTAACTATAGACTCTTGCACGCTATAAAACAGGGTTCAACCGTATACGATTCAAATGTTAACATATAAAGCAATTTTCTTTCCTAACTGAGGAAACTATAAATAAATGTTTTAATTTTTAAAAAAACTACGTGAATATGTTTTCAGTGGTATTTCTTTAAACGGTGTCTTCAGGTTAAAACACGTAACAAAAAGGGTAATTTTAATAATTACGTAAATTTAAGTATACTCAAAACAGTTTTTAATAAATAGCTCTACGTATATTTATTCATCAGGTACTTAGGGCAATGACGTAAATATTGCCTTTACGTCCCTACAAATATAATTGGCATCTATTAAATAATCATTATTAAACATGTATTGTCTGCTTTTTCATCGGTCTTGTGAGGGAAATTAAGACAAAATTATTCTAAAAGTATTTTTGTTTTTAATCTAATGTGATGCAGTAACAGAACTTACCACTGTATGTAATTTTTTAAAGTTGAAAAGTAAAATATTCACACGTTCGTATTTACACACATTTGTAACGTAAAATAATTTTAGTAATACGCTCCACACAAATGTGAATATAAAGGAAATAGAGGTGTTATCCTGATAAACACAAATATTCCAAGTCAGCTTATAAAAAACTGTTTGTGGAACTTATTTAATAACAGTTTCATATGTAACAAATAACGCTTATATCAACTTTGCAAACTTGAAATAAAATCAGTGGTTTAATAGCTTAGCTTAGATGGTTAACGTAACTGATTGCTGACAGTTTTTCGTTTAAAAAATATAAGTGTTAAATAAATATCCATTGTCTTTAAGTGGTTATGGGAAAAATGTCAATAGGATAATAAAAACGGCATGACTGAAATTAAATCACTTAATGTTTTCTCTACGTATGCAATAATAGAGCAATCAAGTTCCACTGCGTTCATAAATAACTTGAACTACAATGGACACCTACATTTAAAATGAATTCAATTTATTGCATTGTCTCTGTAGAACTATTAGTTATTTTTAATTGTTATTAGCTAATTACTTTCCTTTCGCCTGTTTCATGACAGATTTACTGTCATTATTAAAACGGTGTAATTAAAATTCCCGGCAAAACAATTGGAGCCTGTTCTTCAGGATCCTTTATCGACGGAGCCACGCGTCGAATACGTAATTTTTAAATAAGTAATTTATAATATTATGAACAAGTGGACGTGTTGGCCTGCATCCAAAGTGCAATTATAGGAAACGCTGGTTTCCTGTTCGTGTTACAACATTGGCTCCAGGCTTACAAAAATACAAAAACTAATATACAAAACTGCCTGTAGGCCTATAACATTGTGTTTCTCTGTGACTGTGCGGCACCTTCGCAATCTGTCACAGATTAAGCACGGGAACTACGAACCCAACTATTACAATATTTGAATTGTTCTATATTTCGTTAACTCAGTGGCCTATTTTACTTTCAGGAAAAAAAAGCGGTATTTATAATGAAACGTACATCTTAATATGATATTACCCATGTTTTTTTTTTTTTAAATTAATGAAACAAATTGAGCCCAGACATTTAAGTTAGACAAAATATAAATAAGACATTTGAGTATACATTGTAAGTAAACACATGTAAAAATGTATTTCATAACCTCACAAAAGCGATATAGGAAACCTAAAGCGTTACATGGTTATACGAAAATCTAGAAATCCGTACAAAAGTTTTCACATAGAGTTGGACAAGTTTTATTTTCTCAATTTTTGGTCTACACTAACGAACTATTTCCTTAGAGTGTCCAAAGGCTTAAGTTTTTCCCTTAACTCAGTGGTTCCCAAAATGAACTGATCCTTGTCACGGTTGAACGTTCAGTTAATCCAGCACATATCTCTGTGAGTGCGATTTATTTGCCCTTCCCGAGATAAAATCAAAGTTACAAAGTAAAACTTAACATTTGAGTGAAAATGGTTCTTTATAAAAATAACGCCAAGATATGATGAAATCATTAAAGCTCATCTCTTCCAATAAATCAAACAATGTAAACTGTTTTATTTTGGTCAAGAATTGTTTCATTTTATTTGTGATAGTATAGAATATTTAGGTAGCAGTGAAATTGCTGAACTAATTTTTCTCAACATTGAAAAGCGTCTACGCTTTACATAATAAATAAGTTTTTTTCTTAATTTTTATTCAATTGATGTTTTTTTTTAGTAATTATGTCAAAATTTTTGTCTCATGTCCACAAACTTGTCAAGCCTAAACCATATGTTTGCCTGTTATTTTTACAGTTTTAAAAAATGTCTAGAAAATATAGTTTTATATGCTTGTAGTGTATTAAATACAGTAGCAAGGAAAAATATAATTGATAGAAACGTATCCCGAATGTTAAAACTTTACCAATAAAAAATTAATGACCAGGTTTCTGAAGGGGCACGGCCTTCTTTTAACTCAAGTGATCCACGGAATAAAACGTTTGGGAACAGCCTTAATAATTTGTCCCCTATCTTTCAAGCGGTATAGGATTATTTATTGTCTGACAGAGGTTCACCTTTCAAGTGAGAGAATGGCAACAAAACTTATTTCATCAAGCGATTTTCTCATTTAAAAACCATGAAATAAAACCAATTTAGAGCGTGGTAAATATTTTCAAATATTTATTTTAAAAATCAAATGAACGCTATCAGTCGGCGTTGCAAAAGCTGTACGCTAACAATATAAAACTTTCCCGTAACGCATTGAGGACTCTGAGTACATTTAGCTACAAAGTAATGCTGGCTTAGTCACAGGCTTAGCTCACGCCTAATCTATGCCTCTACTATTACTATGGCATTCGTTATTTTATTACCGTTATGTAAAATTGAAAGTTTAGCTCAGGAGGTGGATTGTATAAATAATTTGCTGTAGGAAACAGGTCACAGAAATCATGTAATTATCTACTATAACTTTTAATTGTAACAGATTATTTGGCATGATCTTGATTATTATTTTTCTAGGGTTATGGTCAAAAATTAATACTTTATAACGATTATTATTGTCATTGAATAAACGAACTATTTTAATTATAACCTCGTTTGGTAAAGCACTATTTTTATTACTAGTTTTAATGTATAAATTAAAGTCGCCATTTGTGTGCTCATGAGAGAGGTCTATTTTATGAATTATTTACATTTACAATATGTTATTTCTGAGGGAACTAAATATTATAATTATAACTAGGGGCTTGTAGGGCCAAATGCTTGCAAATGCCCCTATTCATATTGGAACACATTTTTATCTTTTGTATGATAATTTTATTTTATTACAAATTAATTAATTATAATTAAAATTTTTCATAACAAAATTACCTTATAAACTAATTTTTTTTGAAATTGTGTTTGTCAATTTGATTTTTTGACCAATCGTATTATCAATATCTATCTTGACCACGTGTAAAAAAACAGATAAAAGCAGGTTTGGTTGATTGAAGACTTACTTATAGTTATTGAAAATGTAAGTCTTAAAGAAAATTGGTTCCTTTTTCTTTGAAATGACATGTTAAGATCTGTTGATATTATTTAATTATTGGTAAAAAATGTTTCCTTTTCCAGAACCAGTGACTGTTTCTAATTTAATACACTTTCCAAACATATCTAGTACGATAAGACTCCATTAACTAATCCTGATCCCAAGTTTATATTTCTAATTAACCTTTAATACTGTTAAAATATTTGTACTCGGCTGTTTTTATTATAATATTTGTACAGCTGTTTCTCAGCTGAAATATTTGAAAATCATACTCAGGTCTCTTTCATTGCAATGTATTTCTTATGGACATTTTTGGTAACTTTAAGCTTCTAAAAACCCTATAAATGTTGGAATTGAGAAAAGCCTATATTTCCCCCGCTCCCTTGCGTCAATTCCTTTAATTTGAACCATCTCCAAATTCTGTACGACCTTCTAAGCTCACACAATGTTTCTCTCAAAATTCGGCCTACGGAATTATATATATATATATATATATATATATATATATATATATATGGATGTGATTACTTTGGAAAAATTTGTAGGTATATTCTTACTCAATTCTTACAGTAATTATAATCAGATGTTTCTGCAAGATTGATGCCATCATCAGTGACAACTACATTGAAACTGATATTTAAGTTGTATAATTATACAACGTAAAAAGAACAACGTCTCAAGACGTTGATGATGGAAACATTTTTGGAGAAACATCTCTGATTAAAGTAAACATATATATTGAGAGAACTAAGTAGAAATACAAATACAAGTATTACAACACAATACAAGATACAATATATACTCCCCAGTATTTCTAGATGTTTGTTACTGTAATGTATTGCAATGTAAGTATTTATAATGTAATTCCAAACGTAATATACCAAGGTGACCAATTTTAAGGAATAATATTTTTTTAACTATTCTTTACAGACAAACATTATTTTAACGTGAAACAAAATTTAATTTTGTTGTAATACTAACGCGTTTTTTTTCGCTTCATTGTGTCTATTGATATTTAAGCTATTAATTTCTAGAAAAACTTTATCGAATAAAACTATCACGTCATTTTATTACATTGTTTGAATACAGTATTAAAATAAAACCCTTCTCCAAATAGCGGGGCTGTTACCTCTACATTGAGGGGAAGGTCCTTTAATTATGCAGCGGTGCCACACGTGGTACAATGATCACTCTATACATCACAGACCAGAAGCATCCACAACTCTTATTAGAAGTTGCTTGATGTAATCATCTTGAATTCACTGATTAAACTAAATTTAAACAACTTAACTAAGTGAATACGTAATTGCTTACTTGCTGACGCGTTTCAAAACGATCGTTCCTTTTACGAAGCTAACCCTCTAACCCTTATTAAAATTGAAATGTTATTACTTTTTACATCCTACTTGTTCCAGCGGCTCAAAGCCCCCCTACCCGCAGTCAGACAAAACTTACACCACATGCAATTGAATTATTTCAAAATAATGAAAAATATATACTGTTTGTATATACTTGTCACCTTTTAAATAGGAGGGGATTGTTTAAGGACAGTGTTTTTTTTTTAAATTTACAACATATCATTACACTGCATTACATTATTAGCGTTATAACAATTAACCAATGGGTACAAACAAATTCTTCTTTGTGTATTTGCCACTGGCTATATCTACTTATAGAGATTTTTCAAAATATTTGGATAGTGTTATTATTATTTAAAAAATTATTTACAACTAAAAAAATTATTTATAGCATGTCAAAATCTGTTTTTGAAACAGCAATGTTTTGTACTAATAACTTTTTGAAAATATGTTGAAAATTTCAAATAATTGTTTTTATTTAATTTTCAGTTTTAAAGTTATATAAAATTGTTATATGGGTTACATAACATTTTTCAAGTTTTTGGATTTAGAAGAAGGTCTAATTTCAATCAATGAACAGATATAAAAAAACAGTTCTGCTATAAATGTTTACTCAAGTAGTTCGTTGACCTATATTATTCCCAAGAGAACTAAACTTAATGTTTCCGTGTATAGTACTACTCCATCACGTGATTTGTAGCTCAAAGCGACAAAATACGTAACCTACTCGCAAAACTGTCTATGAAGGGAAGAAAGTATAAAACCACAGCATTTTATGAATCTATAAAGGCATGAGAGAAAGTCACATTGCCATAATTTGTCATCTATATACAAACTATCTAAAACGTAGTAATAGTTGCTTAATGCCTTAATAAATTATATATATTTAATGGGCTGCAATTTCTAACCATTAAAACATTTCTTTCTAACATTACACGTAATCTATACTCTAACAGAGTGAAGTATCTGTCAGTCGTAAATCTCTCGTTCTATTTCTCAATCTAGAGTTTGGGATCAATTTGAGCTATCGGCGTGTGTCTATTTTGGGGCACTTTTAAATTTTGTTACATCTTTAGTTCAAACTTCAAAATATCTTCTTTTCTTCCTTGTGTATCAATTGGCTCATTTTTAGACGTTAAGGCATAAATGAATTGTATCGCAGCATATAGGACCTTTCTCAAAGTCGACATTTGTGTGTGTGTGTGTGAGTGTGTGTGTGTGTGTGTGTGTGTGTGTGTGTGTGTGTGTGTGTGTGTGTGTGTGTGTGTGTGTTTGTGTGTGTGTGTGTGTGTGTGTGTGTGTGTGTGTGTGTGTGTGTGTGTGTGTGTGTGTGTGTGTGTGTGTGTGTGTGTGTGTGTGTGTGTGTGTGTGTGTCATATCGTTTCAACGGCTTCTGTTCAAGGTGTTAACATTTCAAATTTCCAAATTCCCTTTACCTGATTTCGCACGTATTGAAATTGATTTCTTGAAAATAAATAAAAACGTTTTACTAAACCGGATTAATAAGAACAACCCCCCCCCCCCCGTCAGTGATTAATGTGATGTTTACCGCAACAGAAACATTTCAAATTAATTGGTTACCGGCGCTGTAGTATAAATTTAAGAAACAGTTTTTCTATACAATTCGCCACTTTTTAAGATGAATGAGAAAATTATTATTCATTTCTAGAGCGACTTGCTTTCCTGGCGTCTCGAATCGGAGTTATTGAAATCACAAGCAATTAAACGCAGCCGTTAATCAGAGGTAATTAACGTGCAACTTAACGGTCGCTAGACTTGTTCTTATCCCTTTTGGCGAAGACTAAAATATTCAATCCACATACCCTCGCCATATTATTATTTATGCGTGGTTCAGCTAATTGCGAGTCTAAGTGTTATGTCAGTGTGTTTACACGATTAACTTAAACTGCATTAGTAACATCTACCTACCGCAGTAAATATTACGCACAGATTTACCATAAATATTTATTTGTGTTGTGTTCAAATAAATCAATTAATACCCACGGAGCGGGATGAGTAATCGCAAAGGTCGACTCCGTTTAGGTCTTGCCATTAGTATTGTTAATTATTGTTGTAAAAACAGGCGTTTGTTTTAACTCATTGCGGTTTGTACAGGGCTCAGCTTGAATACACTTTATTTATGAGTCATACATTGTTATTTAATTCTTTACATCTTAAGAACAGAAAGATTTTACAAAGATTGGCAAAAATGCATGACAGTAGCATCTGAAAATAGTGGGAAGAAAATATGAAATTTGCTACGCGAATGAAGAAAGACCACTACAGTCGGTTCAGAATGTGTTTGCGCCTGATGTAAACACAATCACGAGGCGAACACGTGCAAGGGACGGTAAGCTATGAGTCCGGTTCACAATCATGCATCGGCAATTGGGCTACGTCTTACACTGGTACACTTAATCATTCGAAAAAGAGAATTATAGACTAATGAAAGTAATAAGACTATTCAATAATTTATGCTACAAGTTTTTAACTTACCATGTTATTATTTCATGTTTAAGGGGTCTGCAAAATCCGATTCCGATGACGACGAGGAACTGTCGTCAACAGCTATGACGAATGGCTCGATGTCTTCAATTATATTGTCTAATTTCCACATATTCGACTCTTCAACGTCCACCACATGTTTCACATATTTTTCCCACTTATCAGGTGTAACACGCGAGACACCTTCGGTTAACAGTCTGTGCACCTCTTTAATGTTAAAAGACACATTGTTAGACGCAACATAACCTTTAACCTCAGCCCATACCATTTCTATTGGGTTTAATTCGCAGTGATAAGGAGGGGTTCTCAAAACTATTCTATTTGTTTCTTTAGCAATTTCATCGATAACGTATTTTTTGTAATTTGGCCTATGATAGGAAACGAGTTTTAGTAATTCGACCTTCAACATGGATTCATCTGAAAAAATCCCTTTGTCAGTCAACCAATTTCGAATTTGTTGCTTATTCCAACGGGTCGTAGGTAAGCGTTCTACTTGTACAGAATGATACGGAGCGTTGTCCATTACGATAACGTAGTTGTTGTCCAATTTCTGTATTATCGCGGAAAACCATTCTTTAAAATTTTCACCATTCATTTCTGAATGGTAGTCAGTATCTGATTTTGATTCGAAAATCAACAGTCCATCTTCTACAAAACCTTTTTGTGACCCAATATGAGTCACAATAAGTCTCTTACCCTTTCCAGTTGGACATTTTAAACCCGCAGACAGACCCCTCAGAAAAGCATCTTTACTGGAACAGACTGACTTATCTGTCCAAACCTTTGATTTCGTATGGCCTGCATTGACCCACGTTTCGTCCAAATAATAAATCGTACGACCTTCCTCGCGATAGGCTTTTATTTTTCTTAAGTAATCTCTTCTCCATAGAATAATATCTTCTTTGTCCAACAGTATACTTTTACGGTTACGTTTCTCATACCTGAAATTTAGCTTTTTTAATATGTGAAACAAAGTGGTTCGTCTTAGGTTAGGTAAGCCTAACTGTTCGTCGGTATTAACTAAGTGTAGTACTTTATTTAAAGTCGGAAGTTCGTTTTTAAAAAATAACTCGTGTACTTTCTTTCTTATAGCAGTTTTTAAAAAGTCATCCATATTATTAAAAATAGTTTTGGTTTTTGGTTTCCTTTTGGCAGGAGACTTCAGCGTACCCGTTTCTTATTTTTCTTTAACGATTGAAAAAACACTTCGAGCAGAAATTCCTGCAGATATCGCTACTTTCTGCAAGATGTCTTTGATACGGCATTCTGGATTTTCATCCTTTAAATTTTTATAAAGGCGTAAAATAACTTGTTTTTGCCCGGAGTGTATTACTTGTCCTCGTTTATTTTTTTGACAGGGGATGACATTGCTTAAAAGTTAATCCTTAAAACTTAACAACACCACAAACTCACAAACACAAATATAACAAACAACGATCTTAAATTATTCCACTGTCACTCACAACTAAAAAATGTTAGGCACAATAAACAGACGAACAAATGTAACCATGGACGTTTCCAGACTAACTGTTAATCGGGCGGCAGGATATTTCAGTTTTGTCACGAGGTCACTCAGCCAATAGGGTTGCCGAAATCGTTATGTTCACGTGAACAGTTCACCACTCCCTGGCGCAAACACATCCTGAACAGACAGTAGGTAAATGTGTATTTGTATTTTAAGGGAAAATATAATTATTTTAACAGATATTATAATACTTTTCAAGTCAAATAAACATGTAAGCTTTAAAAAAGATAAAAGAACATTTCAAAAACGTGTACTGTCGAATTATTAGGACTATATAAATGTAAAATAACGTTTATAGTGTAGAGAAGTGGATAAAATAAATGTAAAATAACGTTTATAGTGTAGAGAAGTGAATAAAATAAATGTAAAATAACGTTTATAGTGTAGAGAAGTGAATAAAATAAATGTAAAATAACGTTTATAGTGTAGAGCAGTTAATAAAATAAATGTAAAATAACGTTTATAGTGTAGAGAAGTGAATAAAATAAATGTAAAATAACGTTTATAGTGTAGAGAAGTGAATAAAATTAATGTAAAATAACGTTTATAGTGTAGAGAAGTTAATAAATTAAATGTAAAATAACGTTTATAGTGTAGAGAAGTGAATAAAATAAATGTAAAATAACGTTTATAGTGTAGAGAAGTGAATAAAATAAATGTAAAATAACGTTTATAGTGTAGAGGAGTGAATAAAATAAATGTAAAATAACGTTTATAGTGTAGAGAAGTGAATAAAATAAATGTAAAATAACGTTTATAGTGTAGAGAAGTGAATAAAATAAATGTAAAATAACGTTTATAGTGTAGAGAAGTGAATAAAATTAATGTAAAATAACGTTTATAGTGTAGAGAAGTGAATAAAATAAATGTAAAATAACGTTTATAGCGTAGAGAAGTGAATAAAATAAATGTAAAATAACGTTTATAGCGTAGATGAGTGAATAAAATAAATGTAAAATAACGTTTATAGCGTAGAGAAGTGAATAAAATAAATGTAAAATAACGTTTATAGTGTAGAGAAGTGAATAAAATTAATGTAAAATAACGTTTATAGTGTAGAGAAGTTAATAAAATAAATGTAAAATAACGTTTATAGTGTAGAGAAGTGAATAAAATAAATGTAAAATAACGTTTATAGTGTAGAGAAGTGAATAAAATAAATGTAAAATAACGTTTATAGTGTAGAGAAGTGAATAAAATTAATGTAAAATAACGTTTATAGTGTAGAGAAGTGAATAAAATAAATGTAAAATAACGTTTATAGTGTAGAGAAGTGAATAAAATAAATGTAAAATAACGTTTATAGTGTAGAGAAGTGAATAAAATAAATGTAAAATAACGTTTATAGCGTAGAGAAGTGGATAAAATAAATGTAAAATAACGTTTATAGCGTAGAGAAGTGAATAAAATAAATGTAAAATAACGTTTATAGTGTAGAGAAGTGAATAAAATAAATGTAAAATAACGTTTATAGTGTAGAGAAGTGAATAAAATAAATGTAAAATAACGTTTATAGTGTAGAGAAGTTAATAAAATAAATGTAAAATAACGTTTATAGTGTAGAGAAGTGAATAAAATAAATGTAAAATAACGTTTATAGTGTAGAGAAGTGAATAAAATAAATGTAAAATAACGTTTATAGTGTAGAGTAGTGAATAAAATAAATGTAAAATAACGTTTATAGTGTAGAGAAGTTAATAAAATAAATGTAAAATAACGTTTATAGTGTAGAGAAGTTAATAAAATAAATGTAAAATAACGTTTATAGTGTAGAGAAGTGAATAAAATAAATGTAAAATAACGTTTATAGTGTAGAGAAGTGAATAAAATTAATGTAAAATAACGTTTATAGTGTAGAGAAGTTAATAAAATAAATGTAAAATAACGTTTATAGTGTAGAGAAGTTAATAAAATAAATGTAAAATAACGTTTATAGTGTAGAGAAGTTAATAAAATAAATGTAAAATAACGTTTATAGTGTAGAGAAGTGAATAAAATAAATGTAAAATAACGTTTATAGTGTAGAGTAGTGAATAAAATAAATGTAAAATAACGTTTATAGTGTAGAGAAGTTAATAAAATAAATGTAAAATAACGTTTATAGTGTAGAGAAGTTAATAAAATAAATGTAAAATAACGTTTATAGTGTAGAGAAGTGAATAAAATAAATGTAAAATAACGTTTATAGTGTAGAGAAGTGAATAAAATTAATGTAAAATAACGTTTATAGTGTAGAGAAGTTAATAAAATAAATGTAAAATAACGTTTATAGTGTAGAGAAGTTAATAAAATAAATGTAAAATAACGTTTATAGTGTAGAGAAGTGAATAAAATAAATGTAAAATAACGTTTATAGTGTAGAGAAGTGAATAAAATTAATGTAAAATAACGTTTATAGTGTAGAGAAGTTAATAAATTAAATGTAAAATAACGTTTATAGTGTAGAGAAGTGAATAAAATAAATGTAAAATAACGTTTATAGTGTAGAGAAGTGAATAAAATAAATGTAAAATAACGTTTATAGTGTAGAGGAGTGAATAAAATTAATGTAAAATAACGTTTATAGTGTAGAGAAGTGAATAAAATAGGATGCCAGTACCATCAAAATATATTTAGGCCTAAATGATGTTTTGAAAAAAAATCTGCCATCAATTTTTGGCATGCTATTAACAACAAACTTACAATTTATTTTTTCTCAAAAATTACGTAAAACATTCTTTTTAATTTTAAATAAATTGGTTCACAATATAACAATATTTCAAAAGGCAATATTTCCAATTTAATTTAAAATCAATTCAACCTCCTCAGTTTACTAAAATTTTACTGATGTATAAGCATCCAAAATATAAATAAAGACACCAGAAACTTCTCAAAAACGTTTGCGGTGGATTGTTTACAAATCAAATTAAACAGCATTTCTTCGTCTCTATCCCTTTTAAAATAAAACCGCTTTTACCAAGGGAATTAATTAAGCTGAAAACTGTTTTAAGAATTATTTCAGAGATTATCTGAAGTTTATTTTTATAGGTAATAAATATTACGCGCCATTGTTTACATTCGAAAATTCCTCACAATATGAATATAATGAGAAATCGGGTAGCTATTTTTAACTGATAATTTTCAAAATCGTAAAAAAAACTTTGCGTTATATCGACGTTGTGCTTTCGGCCTTGATTTTAAATTAAAACTAAAACCATGCGATTCTAAACTTTGTAGTATTTAATACAAAATTATACATTTCAAAAAGAAAATGTGTATAGTTTTATAGCTTTCAGTCTATTTTTATAATTAATTTATGAATTACAGACGTAAATTATGATTTAAAAAAAATGTATAAATGACAATATAAATGCTCCAAATACAGGTAAAATAATAAAACTTGAAAAATGCCACAAAAACTACTTAAAAAATGACAAAATAAGCTTCCTCTAAAACACGCAGGACATATAATATCTAAATCTCTTTATAAAAATATACCACAAGCTATAAATACAACGCAATATATTTGTCTAATACTTGGATAGAACAGATCTGGTGATCAAGAAAAGAAACAAGATTTGTCATCGTAAGCTATCTTTTTGACAAGTGGAGTAGCCTATCTCCCACTTTCTTATACTTTAATGCGTCGACGAAATTTGTTGCTTGTATTTTAAATTTAATACATTATATTGAATCCATTGAGGTAAAAAAAAGTTTGTATAAGTTTCAATAGAATCCTTAAATTTAAATTAATTAAGCCCTCCTCAATTTTAAAATATCCTATATGTTTTAGTATTTATACAAATTCAAGTCTACTACAGGCTTTCAATTGTAAAACATCTGTGTACACCGTATGTCGATTAGCAGATCAATGAAATAACAGCTATTCCTGAGAAATAATACACTTCTAGTGTGTTGATAGAGTGTTGCAGTAAACACAGATACAAGAACAGTATCTCAATATCAAATTAACTTTACAGATGGTTTCAGTTTTTTGGAATTGGGTTAAGTAAGCATTAGGCTTGTACACAGGATAATTTCGGAAGCAATTTGTTTGTACATACATCGTCTTGGTGTAGACATCCGTCAAAAGTACTTACGTCACGCTATCTGAGTGTAGGCCTTACATATTATACAACTAATAATATCATTATAAGGCAGGGGAAATTTATTTATTTTGGAAAATACACCATAACATGAATATGTTTTTATTACTTCTCTATGATTCATTTATTTTATGCAAAATAATGGGTAATATGTTTATGTAGGAGTAGAAATATGATTTCTGTTCACAAATTCAAAAAAATAACTGCTTACAAATTGAATTAGGTGTTTCAGCAGTAAAGGAAACGTTGATTTTCTTACGAGAAAACCAATAATAACTATTAGTATATGTATAAATATATATATATATATATATATATATATACAGACACAATATCACGCATATATAATACCACTAATAAATATACGTATATAACGCGTATATTCACAAATTGTGAATATAGCTAGGATTAAGGTAGGGAAAATACATCCCTTTGGTAGAGGATAAAGGGAAGATCATGACAAAACGTGTGCCCTGTTGCGTACCTAAAGAAGACTTAATGATGTCACAAGACGTGTTTCAGAAAAACAGAGTTCCTCTAACGGAAATAAGTAATATAAAAATATTTTAGATTCGATTCCTACTTGAGTCGTCAAAAAAAATTTTTATTTTAGTGTCTTTTTTTACAATTACATTAATATAAATATGTATATTCAGTACATGTATCAAAATAACAGTATTAAGTGGCAAAATAAAAAAGCGATTTTCCTTGCAATTTTCCATTTCCCTTTCTATGTATGGTGTTGGACTATTAATTTTGTTTGTTACTATTTATAAGCTTTTTTTGTCGCTTGTATTGTATTGTAGTTTCTTTTCTCTTTCCTCTCTGTTTGTGATTCAAGGTTCGATACCGTTAATCCAGTTTGTTTTATTCTTTTAATTCATTTTTAATCCTTCAGCATTATTATATTATTTGGTAACCATGCCAACAATTTAAGATTGTACAATGGCGGTTTCCACGACAACCAGATGAAGCAAAAAAAAATTCATATATTGTATGGGGAAATTGGCTGAGAACCAAAAGCACTAGACTTTGAACATGTAGATACTCGATTGAGTATCACCCCAGTCACACCTAGACCCCCAAATCGTTATAATTTAATTATTGAATAAATATTTGATAGAACTGTGGTAACATCAATTGTCATTCACTAGAAGGAATTGAAAAATAAAAATAAATCATATGAAGATAGATTACATGAAAATATTAAAACTAAAAGAAACTCTTTCGTTTCTAAGGAAAAGGGTAAACAATAGACGTAGCACTGTGAAACATACGATCAGAATTATAGTATAGAAATAATTTTATGTTGTATACCAATGTTTGTAACAGATATCACTAGGTTCCGTTTTGCATTAGACCTAAAGGAGATCTGCCTGGATTTATAATTATTTCACTAGTATAACTTGATTATTGATCCGGGTATACGTAAATTTAAAAAAAAAACTATTTAATACAAACAAATTAACAAAACTTGTTTACAAAACAAAAAACAGAAACATTTCTAAATATGCAAAATTAAAATTAGGCTTTATAGAATACTCAAAATACAAAATGGAGTACGTATACATTATTTAGAGCATTGTGTTTAGTCATTGACTGTGTATTGTTGCAATACAGACTGAAATGTCAACAATACATAACTAGTTTACACAGACACTACAACAGTTTATTCTATCATACAACTCAGTCTACTAGTGCACCGGCCACCGTCCGATATGATACAACCGATTCCAAACAATTTACTTTATTTTGGGAAGGTCAGACAAGGCGTCTATAAACATGGCCTAAATTTGTTTAATCTTTCCACAATTAAAATCACGCGTGAGGTCAATATTCAAGGCAAGTTACACAATAGGAATTAATTACAAAATAATATTTCTATAACTTACTGTTTAGGCTTGAATCCAAAAACTGAATCTTACCTAAGGAAAATAATAATTATATTAATTATAATATTATTCAGATATATGGTTTCTGTGAGTTATAAATAGCGCATATAAAATACTTTATAATTAATTAAAACACTAACTATTAATTATATATATGGTACATTAAAGTAAAATGCTGTTGTCCTGTACTATTGCCGTATAAAACGTTTCACGGTTTGTTCGGAAAATGATTGGTATGAACTTAGAACGGTTAAAGTTTTTGAGAAATTACCAAAGAAGCAAAAATTATTATCAAGACCTCAGGTCTTATCACCGCAGATTTATATCAACTACAAATGAAATAAAAATTGAGAAAAAAATGTTTTTTTAAACATGTTTTAAATGCTTAAATTCTTTGTTTGATGTCTTCAAATTAGATAAATTGAGGTTGCGTCTGTCTAGAGATGCGAGAGGTTTTTACTATTTATGATTTGCGATTGCTCAATTCCTTTTAAAGAATCGCCCACCTTTTAGAAACAAAAGCCTTATATTATTATGCTAATTAATTCGCAACCCTTTTTAATCCCTTCGAGGTGGGGCTTCCGTGTAGCTCAGGGCACTGCATTATAACCCCAAGAGCGCCCTTGGAGTCCTTAAAGACAAGTCGAAAAGGGGGCGTTGTTATAAAGCACGCTTTGACCACTCGTACTCTGCAAATTTTTAAAACACTTTTATTTCTCACATTGAGGTGTTACACTCCTTCTGGGTAGAGTTCGGGTTTAGCTCCATCTCTTGCCGTAACGTAATCCCAGGCCGGTTCACAGGTACTTGAAGCTTCTTGTGACAACTTGCATTCAGTCACTGACTGAAGATCTCTTGTGAATCTTCCTGGGTGCAGCACAGTTCACATGCTCATTATACAACCATCTACGTTGAAGCTCCTCGTGACAACTTGCATTCAGTCACTGACTGAAGATCTCTTGTGAATCTGCCTGGGTGCAGCACAGTTCACAAGCTCACTATACAACCCTCTGGGTTGAAGCTCCTCGTGACAACTTGCATTCAGTCACTGACTGAAGATCTCTTGTGAATCTGCCTGGGTGCAGCACAGTTCACATGCTCATTATACAACCCTCTACGTTATTGACTGCTGCTCGGAAAAATAATACAATAGCTAAATTGTTGATAGTTTTCCCTAAAAATCTCATTTTTACCTAATCAAAACATGCTGTCCATATTTCTTACATTCTTTTCAAATTGACTTATTATTTAAAATAACTTTAGTTAGGCGATGATAACCTTGATAGGTTTTCGCCTGAAAAAAAAAAAAAAAAAAAAATCTTTTCAAATTTTAACTAATTATTATCATATTTCTACTCATGCATTGCAATAAAAACAAATTACTAGGATATAATTATTTTATAAATTGTGATGCTCAATATTAAAACATCATTGAATGCATTTGTAGTCATAAGTGCGCCTAAAACATGTTAAAAAATAATAAAAACAGTTGTATTATTGTTTAAAGACCATTGCTTAGTTGTAAATGTATTTTCGCAAGAGAACCAATTTATAGACATTTTCGTAGGTCAGTGAAATAACAATTTACAATTTAAAATAATCTTTAACAATAATCTATGTAACCTAAATATGTCCCTTCTGAATAAGTAATATTTACTCGTGATAAGATAACTAAAATAAGTTACATAATGTATTACTTATTCTTAGATATAAGGTATACATAGGTATATTTAAAATTTACTTTAAACTTTAGCTTTAAATTTAAATAAACTTTAACCCATGGAAATAGGTAGGTATTATTAACCTAAAGATTAAAGAAATTACCTATTATCTGTTTATGATTTATTATTATTGTGTCTGAGGTTATTAACATTTTTAATAACTTAAAAATTCGAATAATAAAAATTTCTCATTCGTCGACGTCATTTTTTAAACACATTTTTATTCTTAAAATATTTCACATAAATTACTAATTGAAAAACCTAAGATTTAATTATATTATATTTTACTGAATGTATTGTAATTGATACATTTGCCAGGTTTTAAAATCGTACAGTTATCACTATATAATGTGATTTAAGCGCATTTATTTTAAAGGAATATTTTACAACAATAGGCTAATCAAATGTTTGAAGCGAAATTATTGAAAGTGGTGATATGAACAAAATTACATTTCTCAAGATGTTTATTGTACAATTTCAATGTTTTTTTTATATTATTTGAATAGATACAATTAAAGGAAACGTTTTCTCCCTCTGAATTACATGTAATACTACGAAAGGAAATTATCTACGCCGTTTGACACCAAGGGAGGTAAAATGTTGTGTGTTTAAGTGATACGCCTAATATTTTACTTTTTACGCAGCGCTTCTACAGTATCAGGGATCTCCTAAATGCCTAAACTTGCAGGTGCAGTTGGTTGTCCCGGCTGCTTGTTTTCTTTGGTGCCCTTTAATTTATTAGTTGTCTCCCTTTGAGCCAGCAACAACAAACAGAAGTGTCTGGCGCCTATCTTAATCCAACCGTCAATATCACAAGCCGCCATCGATCCTCGAAATAAACCGACGGTCGCAGGAAGTGTCAATACAGTAGAAACATTGTTCAAACATAGAGACTAGATAAGAAGTACTTGCAGCATTTAATACACAGTAATTTGAATAAACAATAATGCATTCACACAAACAGTTAGCGTATATAAATTGTTATTAAAAACTCCATTGTAAAAGTCAATCTGCATAAATGTCTTCCAAATTTAATTTTTCAACAATTACAATTTGTTCTAAAGAGACAAGTAACATAAAAATGTATTTTCTACATTAAATCTTATTAAACCATTAAAGAAAAATATTGTTTTAGTTTGTCTTTGTTATATTAAACTCCTTCTATTAGCTCACACTTTCCTGATATATATCTTGTACGAATTCCTTCTATTAGCTCACACTTTCCTCATATATATCTTGTACAAACTCCTTCTATTAGCTCACACTTTCCTGATATATATCTTGTACGAATTCCTTCTATTAGCTCACACTTTCCTGGTATATATCTTGTACAAATTCCTTCTATTAGCTCACACTTTCCTCATATATATCTTGTACAAATTCCTTCTATTATCTCACACTTTTCTGATATATATCTTGTACAAATTCCTTCTATTAGCTCACACTTTTCTGATATATATCTTGTACAAATTCCTTCTATTAGCTCACACTTTCCTGATATATATCTTGTACAAATTCCTTCTATTAGCTCACACTTTCCTGATATATATATTGTACAAATTCCTTCTATTAGCTCACACTTTCCTGATATATATCTTGTACAAATTCCTTCTATTAGCTCACACTTTCCTGATATATATCTTGTACAAATTCCTTCTATTAGCTCACACTTTCCTGATATATATCTTGTACAAATTCCTTCTATTAGCTCACACTTTCCTGATATATATCTTGTACAAATGCCTTCTATTAGCTCATACTTTCCTGATATATATCTTGTACAAATTCCTTCTATTAGCTCACACTTTTCTGATATATATCTTGTACAATTCCTTCTATTAGCTCACACTTTCCTCATATATATCTTGTACAAATTCCTTCTATTAGCTCACACTTTCCACATATATATCTTGTACAAATTCCTTCTATTAGCTCACACTTTCCTCATATATATCTTGTACAAATTCCTTCTATTAGCTCACACTTTCCTGATATATATCTTGTACAAATTCCTTCTATTAGCTCACACTTTCCACATATATATCTTGTACAAATTCCTTCTATTAGCTCACACTTTCCTGATATATATCTTGTACAAATTCCTTCTATTAGCTCACACTTTCCACATATATATCTTGTACAAATTCCTTCTATTAGCTCACACTTTCCTGATATATATCTTGTACAAATTTTTCAATACTTAATAAAATAAGTTTTTTTCCCTCTAATTAAATTCAAATACATTTTTTAAAACCTATTTTAGATGAAAATTGATGTTACAAAAAGTTTTTTTCAAATATTTATTCAATAATTAAATTATAAAAATGTTTAGGGTCCATCCGAATTCGAACTGAGAATCTTCATGTTTAAAGTCTAGTGCGCTTTGGCATTGCGCCAATTTTCCATATCTAGAAATTTGTTTCTCAAAAATGTATATGAATTTTTTTCTCCTCCATCTGGTTATCGTCGAAACCTCTCCAATGTACAACCTTAATCTGATGCCATGGTTACCACACAATATCATAAATAGTAGTCTAGGGTTAAAAATTAATGCAACGAATAAAATTAAAAAAAACAAAATGGAAACAAACAATGGTAAATTTTTCTTTCTTGACATCAGTAGGAATTTATTTGAAAAAGCACTTTTGTTTACGTTACTTGTTTTATAATTACAATTAATATAAATGTGTATAAGTACATGCCTGTATTAAGTGGCAAAATATAAAGTGAATTTCCTTACAATTTTCCATTTTCCTCTCTAGGTATGGTGTTGGACTATTATTTTTGTAATTACTATTTATACGCTTGCTTTTTTCATCGCTAGCATTGTGTTGTAGTTTTTTTCACTTTTCTTTCGCATTGCCTGTTTGTGAAGCAAGGTTCGATACTATCCAGTTTGTTTGTGTATTTTATTATGTTCATTCATTTATAATCCTAGAGGATTTTTACTATATTGTGTGGTAACCATGGTAACT
This sequence comes from Prosapia bicincta, assembly GCA_036971475.1. Taxonomy (NCBI): domain Eukaryota; kingdom Metazoa; phylum Arthropoda; class Insecta; order Hemiptera; family Cercopidae; genus Prosapia; species Prosapia bicincta. Next base: position 22,810,749 of record JBAIZL010000010.1, read on the forward strand.
ACTTAAGGTTGTAAAATAAAGGTTTCGACGACAACAAAATGAGGGCAAAAGAAAAACTCATATACATCTTTGACAAATGGATTTCTAGCAATAAGAAAGGTGGCTCAGTACCAAAGGGCTAGACTTGGAATATGAATACTCAGTTAACATGAAAAATAATCCTACCTAGGCCTCAAAGTTGTATACTTTAATATTGAATAAATATTTGAAAAAAACTGTGTTAACATCAATTTTCATCCACTATAGGTTAAAAGAAATGCATTTGAACTTGATTTGATGAATATAAACGTATTTTATCACGGAAAAGTCTTGCACAAAATAGGTTATGTTGCACAAACAGCTTAGGTTTTGCGTTTCATTTAAAACTCTTATCTTTTTTCAACTGTTTAACAGGATTCTCTTATTTACATTTACATTCAAGCACCCAAAGGCAAACCATTTTACTAAAACATACACTTTTGAAATTACTGTCTTAAATAATAGCTAAGTTTTGCACGACAATGACTGAAATATAATAGCCTATATTTAATCTGGCATAGAATATGGACAAGAAAGTTGTGTCAAAATAACTTGAATTGAATATCTAGAATATTTTTAAGAAAGTAGATCAATAGACCATGACAAAACTTGAAGAGTATAAACATTAAAAAGTATTTAAGAACGTGAGCAAATTAGACCACTTCAAAACTAGTTGCATTTAAATGTTTAGAATGCAGGCCTATTGAAGAAAGACTGAATGTTAACAAGCCTGAATGTTAACAAGCCTGAATGTTAACAAGACTGAATGTTAACAAGCCTGAATGTTAACAAGCCTGAATGTTAACAAGACTGAATGTTAACAAGCCTGAATGTTAACAAGACTGAATGTTAACAAACCTGAATGTTAACAAGACTGAATGTTAACAAGCCTGAATGTTAACAAGACTTAGTGTTAACAAGACTGAATGTTAACAAGACTGAATGTTAACAAGACTGAATGTTAACAAGCCTGAATGTTAACAAGACTGAATGTTAACAAGCCTGAATGTTAACAAGACTGAATGTTAACAAGACTGAATGTTAACAAGCCTGAATGTTAA
>JBAIZL010000010.1:22816827-22831827 GCA_036971475.1 Prosapia bicincta
TTTATTATGTTGTTAATTATAACTTATAATACATTAAAATATGTATCCACACCTGACATTTACCACATAGGAAAAATGACAACGTTTCAAATCTGGCGACCTTTTAGACCACGGGACATCACCGAAACGCGAAATGAGCCTTCCGGGAAACATGGAAGGTACTACGGCCATTGCATTTCTAGAGTGTGTGCAGTGGCGCCATCTTGCTGGAAATAAGCATTGTACGGATGAAATATTAAGTCTTTTGGCAAAATTGTTCGCAGTAAATCACGAGTTAGACCTAATTCACGCTTATGTCTTCTTGCCGACCGACTTGGGGTGAGCTTCACAGCTTGCCTAAACATATCAATGTTTTCCGGCGTCCTGACAGACTTGTTTCTACCAGGAGACTTCATTTTTAGAATACTTGCCATTGTTCTCAAGTTGTTAACCCACCCAAGAATCGTATTCCGGCTGGGAACGATATAATGGCGTCCAAGTTGAAAGTAAACTCGAAAAATTCTGTAATAGTTGTGAAACTCGCTATATCCCACATACGGTGTTGTACCGCCCTCTGCTGTAGTAATAATGAAATGGCGTCATGTGGAGAGGTTTCCAATAGCACTTCTCCCTCTAAACAAAGACTTCCATGTGTGTACTAACCATTTCACGGTCTTTTTCGGTTAGTTGTATGACATCGTATGATTTAATACAAATTGTCAAATATGAATTAAAAATGTATACCTCGTTATATTATTAAAAAAGGTAAGAGCTCCTGCGACGCCCCGGACATTTTGTCTCATCAGTTTTACGTTGTATAATAAGCTGAAGCAGGTAATATTTTTTATTAAGTAGAAAATGTCCGACTAATTTCGTCTTGTTGATAGTATATATGGTTTTGGTTTGTTTTCCCAGCTGATTGAGTACTGCTGTTTTTCGGATTTTGTCAACCAAACATAGCATACTGCTTGGTCCACATTTCGAAAGCTCCAGTCTCTTACACCTGGCATCTGTAAGTGCCCATGCTTCAGCTCCATACATGAGTATACCAAACACATAACCTCTAGGAGTACGGATCCTTAGGTGTAGATCTATATCACGGCTGCATAGTACGGCCTTCACTTTGTTAAAGGCGCCTCGAGCTTGTTCATTTAAGGTAAAACTACGTCCAATTATTGATACAACCAAGTTTGTTAAAAACCTTTTTAATAGTCACATGCCTTTCCTCTAGAACATAAGGATATTCAAATATTATCTAAATAACTTATTGCACTTTTGCTATTACTCGCGACCAGACTTTTTGTTAACTAAAGGTTGTTAACCTCCGAAGGAGGCTGAAGAAGTCGTAAGACGAAAACGTTTCCTTCAAGTGTAAGTTAACAATTTAACAACCTTTAATTAACAAAAAGTCTGGTCGCAAGTAATAGCAAAAGTGTAATAAGTTATTTACAACCAGCTCGTCATGAACAGCAACAAGATTTATATAATTATCTAAATAAATTAGAATAATTACATTGTCTTTATATAATACAACATGTTTTCATTGACATCCATATCAAGTACATGATATTATTTTAGAAATAAAATTATTTGGGCTACATTACTGTCGTTGCTTCACGACTGCCAAGGTTCAGGGTGGTGGTTCTTACCATACAGGTCTTGCTTTAAACTAACAGATGCAGTGTTATTATGCTAAGTGCACGTTGTTATACTTAAATTAATTAATATGAACGTTTTTGGGGCATTGTTTATGAAATTCAGTTTCCAAATAATATCCTATAATTATTATATTTCAAACAAATAAAACATGTGTACTGTACAAAAATCAGTTCTTAAATCTCACAGCTGGTTTCTTTGTAGTTCAGTAAACTTTAGACGGCGCAACTATTTCCCTTCTAGATAGCCAATGTTTATACGAGAGCCCATTTGTTCGTATCTAATAAACAAAATTATTCTTCCAAAACAGAATAGTTTAATAAACACATGGAATAAAATCTAAAACTATCCAGACACAGTTATGTTTGTCTAACCTGCCTTCTTGATTGCGAGGAGTCACGTATTTTAAGATATCTGATTACTTATTTTAATACTGTTTTAATATTTGTTTATCTGTTTTATTCATTAACATACAAAAACATTTCACACTTAATTTTAAATAAAAGTATACGTAAAAGTTAAAAAATTTTGTGTGCGAGTTTATGAATGAAATGCAAGTAACATTTGATCCTACGGTTTCCTGGTATTTAATTATTGGAAATGATTTCATTTTTAAATGTTTTTAAAACTTTGAGTGGACCTTTTAAAATCTGGTCAGTTTTTAGATAAATTCAACTTTTAGAATATTATTAGATTAGATTGAAGAAAAAATAATTTAGGCTGCCATACTGGTTAGTTTAATATTGTAAAGAGATGAAAACGGAACTTAGAACTTTCGATTAAATACAGAAAGCGAAAAACCGTTTTTATTACAAATAAAAACAGTTCCTTTAATATAAATTACTAAAAACAGTTCCTCCTATATAAATAAATAGAACCCTTTCCTTTGTTGTTGATAAATAATCTCACTTCAATCTCGCCCCAATTCTACATTTCTAAGATATCTTCGTATTCCGTTATTTGGCACACTCCTCCTCTCGTCTCAAGTTTCGCGGCCCTCTTTCTGACATCATGTGGTGAGTATGTTTTTTCTTGGTATCATCTTTTTGCTTTAGAATATATCCACGATGCCTGTGACCATATCATAATGGGGGAAATATATTTGTCTCATCGTACTCAAGAAGATACGGTTTACGCAATGGCCAGGAGGTTTTCTCATGTCCAACGTCATTTTGGAAATAGAAATAAGCTTCCCATTGAATTTAACTGACGGCCACAATTTACCAAGAGATTACTGGAAAGTCTGTCTACAATAATTAGGCTACGTAAAATAAATACCTCAATGGCCGTCCTGATTATTTCTAAAAGTAATCAAGTGTACTCAACTTTTAATAATTGTACAACGGTTTTATGTGTTCAGCCATCTTTCATTTATTGATAGATGAAGATAGATCTATCTAACTAAAGACGGACTATCTTTAGGAAAATGAAAGAGACTAATTTATTCCGATTGATAAATTAGAGTAGTTTCGTTTTGACGACCTTTTGACAACAGTCACAAGAACTTTAGACGAGTAACAAACAGCTGACTCTAAACGTTATGTTGACAAGACAGTAAAAAGTAAAAAGACCAGTGAAGTAACATCTTTGCTATAAATACACATCCCTTGCACAGTGACCTAAATAAAGCAAAGTTGATGGATCCATTTGTTGAATGTCACGAAGAGAAAAGAAATCGCGCGAAATAAATAGAGCTCGAAATAGAATATTTGTGTTTGTAACGTTTTTAAGCCGAAGTGTCTGGCTGGAGAGAACAATTGAAGGATAACAAATGTGGGATATTTATTTTTCTAACCATCGAATGTTGGTATGGCCTAGTAATAAGCAGCAAAATTTCTATTTCTGTGTTTAATGGATGCATGCCTTTTAAACAAGACTTTACGTAATGCAAAACGCGAATACTGGATTAAACACTGTTGTACAACCACAGGTTATAAGAGAGATTGTAACTGTGGTTTCATTAGTTGAACATTTTATGCGCATCATTTAAGGAATTGTATTTTATGAATACTGGCTGTTCTGAGGTGATCCGGAGCCATCTGGTGGAGAACTGACCAGTACAGGCGAGGAGCCCCCCTTCTTCTTGCTCATCTTTAATTAATACGTAAGTGGCAAAGGCTGTGCAAGTAAACAGGTGCTCGACATTCTGCATTTCCCTTCTGCATACTGCACATTTTGGTGCTCTGAACACGTGCTTGCAATGCCTCGTATAAGAAAGCCGCTTTTGTACTTCTAACTAATTTATTATTAATTTTTTTTTGTGTTATGGTTGAAGCCGAGTTGATATGTTACTTGTTGAAGGAGGGGGTGAAGGTGCGAGGGGCTATGGCAAGGATTCGGTTATTTCCTTCTTACATGCGGTGGTACTGAAAGATCCGTATGTAACCATAGTCAAATATATATTCACACCTAATACATGGGTTGGAGATGTTATGAAAGACTTTCCGTTCTTGAAACAGCAATGAGGCGGACAGAAGTAGAGGGAAGTAGGTGCGTGCGTGCGTGCGCGTGTGTGTGTGTGTGTGTGTGTGTGTAAACATATATGTATGTGTGTGTGTGTGTAAACATATATGTATGTGTGTGTGTGTGTGTGTGTATATATATATATATATATATATATATATACTGTATATTATATATAGAAATATATATGTATATATATATATATATATATATATATATATATATATATATAGAGAGAGAGAGAGAGAGAGAGAGAGAGGGGGGGGGGAGAAATACTTAAGAACAAACTGAATAAACACTGATCGACAAAAAAAGGTTTGGATAGAAAGGTCAGTTAAACAAAATGATACAAATATAAAAGAAAAAAACAAACCGTTTAGTAAGACTTCCTAGGTAGTACCTTCGCCACTAAACAGGTGTGTAGACATGTGCATTTTGTCTTCTCCCCCACATCCTCTCGACTTCGTGAACACATTGTCCTTCACCACAGTCCAAGGCGATAACATAAATATATTTTACGGCTCGTAAACAGCAATGTCACAGTAACAGTGGATCCGTAACTTCCGACATTTATTGCAACACAAACTGCATCCAAGAATTTTATAGAAAACTATATCACACTCGTTAGAGCCAACATAAATAGGACACGTGGCCATGACGTCAGAACTAGAAGAATGCTCTCAACAAGCCACTCTTTCCTTTTGATCTGTTATGCGCTCCTTCCTTCTTGTGGTACTTGAAGCGGTTAAGTAGTCCGTCTAGTATCCAATGTAACTCGAGAGGAACATCTTAAGGATAGACTCGATTAGATTTATTTAATGAGATTCGTTTGGGCGCCCCTTCCCACTTAATTCAGCATATTGAGCCGGCCAAGTGTATCGTAGATTATTTAATTGACAAAGAAATAAAGCGTTTGTATTAGATGGTACGTCGTTAAGGTCACACGAGAGGAAAGTGTAGGTAAAGATACACGAAGGAGGGGTTACACTCAAAAGTAAACTCAAAATAAGTTACCCTTACACTGACAAAAGTTGCATTCAAAGTTATTCTCACAGATATGTACACACAAGACTAGAGTAACAGTAACTTCTCAAATTCACGCTGTGAGGAAGCTACACAAAAAGTTACGCTGGGAGAAATTTACACTCAAATTTATACGGTCAGTCAGTTACTCTCAAAGTTACGCTGTGAAGAAGCTACACAAAAAGTTACGCTGGGAGAAATTTACACTGAAATTTATACGGTCAGTCAGTTACTCTCAAAGTTACGCTGTGAGGAAGCTACACAAAAAGTTACGCTGGGAGAAATTTACACTGAAATTTATACGGTCAGTCAGTTACTCTCAAAGTTACGCTGTGAGGAAGCTACACAAAAAGTTACGCTGGGAGAAATTTACACTGAAATTTATACGGTCAGTCAGTTACTCTCAAAGTTACGCTGTGAAGAAGCTACACAAAAAGTTACGCTGGGAGAAATTTACACTGAAATTTATACGGTCAGTCAGTTACTCTCAAAGTTACGCTGTGAGGAAGCTACACCAAAATTTACGCTGGGAGAAATTTACACTCAAATTTATACGGTCAGTCAGTTACTCTCAAAGTTACGCTGTGAGGAAGCTACACAAAAAGTTACGCTGAGAGAAATTTACACTGAAATTTATACGGTCAGTCAGTTACTCTCAAAGTTACGCTGTGAAGAAGCTACACAAAAAGTTACGCTAGGAGAAATTTACACTCAAATTTATACGGTCAGTCAGTTACTCTCAAAGTTACGCTGTGAGGAAGCTACACAAAAAGTTACGCTGGGAGAAATTTACACTCAAATTTATACGGTCAGTCAGTTACTCTCAAAGTTACGCTGTGAGGAAGCTACACAAAAAGTTACGCTGAGAGAAATTTACACTGAAATTTATACGGTCAGTCAGTTACTCTCAAAGTTACGCTGTGAAGAAGCTACACAAAAAGTTACGCTGGGAGAAATTTACACTGAAATTTATACGGTCAGTCAGTTACTCTCAAAGTTACGCTGTGAGGAAGCTACACAAAAAGTTACGCTGGGAGAAATTTACACTGAAATTTATAGGTCAGTCAGTTACTCTCAAAGTTACGCTGTGAGGAAGCTACACAAAAAGTTACGCTGGGAGAAATTTACACTGAAATTTATACGGTCAGTCAGTTACTCTCAAAGTTACGCTGTGAAGAAGCTACACAAAAAGTTACGCTGGGAGAAATTTACACTCAAATTTATACGGTCAGTCAGTTACTCTCAAAGTTACGCTGTGAGGAAGCTACACAAAAAGTTACGCTGGGAGAAATTTACACTCAAATTTATACGGTCAGTCAGTTACTCTCAAAGTTACGCTGTGAGGAAGCTACACAAAAAGTTACGCTGGGAGAAATTTACACTCAAATTTATACGGTCAGTCAGTTACTCTCAAAGTTACGCTGTGAGGAAGCTACACAAAAAGTTACGCTGGGAGAAATTTACACTCAAATTTATACGGTCAGTCAGTTACTCTCAAAGTTACGCTGTGAGGAAGCTACACAAAAAGTTACGCTGAGAGAAATTTACACTGAAATTTATACGGTCAGTCAGTTATTCTCAATTTTACGCTGTGAGGAAGCTACACAAAAAGTTACGCTGGGAGAAATTTACACTGAAATTTATACGGTCAGTCAGTTACTCTCAAAGTTACGTTGTGAGGAAGCTACACAAAAAGTTACGCTGGGAGAAATTTACACTGAAATTTATACGGTCAGTCAGTTACTCTCAAAGTTACGCTGTGAGGAAGCTACACAAAAAGTTACGCTGGGAGAAATTTACACTCAAATTTATACGGTCAGTCAGTTACTCTCAAAGTTACGCTGTGAGGAAGCTACACAAAAAGTTACGCTGAGAGAAATTTACACTGAAATTTATACGGTCAGTCAGTTACTCTCAAAGTTACGCTGTGAAGAAGCTACACAAAAAGTTACGCTGGGAGAAATTTACACTGAAATTTATACGGTCAGTCAGTTACTCTCAAAGTTACGCTGTGAGGAAGCTACACAAAAAGTTACGCTGGGAGAAATTTACACTGAAATTTATAGGTCAGTCAGTTACTCTCAAAGTTACGCTGTGAGGAAGCTACACAAAAAGTTACGCTGGGAGAAATTTACACTGAAATTTATACGGTCAGTCAGTTACTCTCAAAGTTACGCTGTGAAGAAGCTACACAAAAAGTTACGCTGGGAGAAATTTACACTCAAATTTATACGGTCAGTCAGTTACTCTCAAAGTTACGCTGTGAGGAAGCTACACAAAAAGTTACGCTGGGAGAAATTTACACTCAAATTTATACGGTCAGTCAGTTACTCTCAAAGTTACGCTGTGAGGAAGCTACACAAAAAGTTACGCTGGGAGAAATTTACACTCAAATTTATACGGTCAGTCAGTTACTCTCAAAGTTACGCTGTGAGGAAGCTACACAAAAAGTTACGCTGGGAGAAATTTACACTCAAATTTATACGGTCAGTCAGTTACTCTCAAAGTTACGCTGTGAGGAAGCTACACAAAAAGTTACGCTGAGAGAAATTTACACTGAAATTTATACGGTCAGTCAGTTATTCTCAATTTTACGCTGTGAGGAAGCTACACAAAAAGTTACGCTGGGAGAAATTTACACTGAAATTTATACGGTCAGTCAGTTACTCTCAAAGTTACGTTGTGAGGAAGCTACACAAAAAGTTACGCTGGGAGAAATTTACACTGAAATTTATACGGTCAGTCAGTTACTCTCAAAGTTACGCTGTGAGGAAGCTACACAAAAAGTTACGCTGGGAGAAATTTACACTCAAATTTATACGGTCAGTCAGTTACTCTCAAAGTTACGCTGTGAGGAAGCTACACAAAAAGTTACGCTGGGAGAAATTTACACTCAAATTTATACGGTCAGTCAGTTACTCTCAAAGTTACGCTGTGAGGAAGCTACACAAAAAGTTACGCTGGGAGAAATTTACACTCAAATTTATACGGTCAGTCAGTTACTCTCAAAGTTACGCTGTGAGGAAGCTACACAAAAAGTTACGCTGGGAGAAATTTACACTCAAATTTATACGGTCAGTCAGTTACTCTCAAAGTTACGCTGTGAGGAAGCTACACAAAAAGTTACGCTGGGAGAAATTTACACTCAAATTTATACGGTCAGTCAGTTACTCTCAAAGTTACGCTGTGAGGAAGCTACACAAAAAGTTACGCTGGGAGAAATTTACACTCAAATTTATACGGTCAGTCAGTTACTCTCAAAGTTACGCTGTGAGGAAGCTACACAAAAAGTTACGCTGGGAGAAATTTACACTCAAATTTATACGGTCAGTCAGTTACTCTCAAAGTTACGCTGTGAGGAAGCTACACAAAAAGTTACGCTGAGAGAAATTTACACTGAAATTTATACGGTCAGTCAGTTATTCTCAATTTTACGCTGTGAGGAAGCTACACAAAAAGTTACGCTGGGAGAAATTTACACTGAAATTTATACGGTCAGTCAGTTACTCTCAAAGTTACGTTGTGAGGAAGCTACACAAAAAGTTACGCTGGGAGAAATTTACACTGAAATTTATACGGTCAGTCAGTTACTCTCAAAGTTACGCTGTGAGGAAGCTACACAAAAAGTTACGCTGGGAGAAATTTACACTCAAATTTATACGGTCAGTCAGTTACTCTCAAAGTTACGCTGTGAGGAAGCTACACAAAAAGTTACGCTGGGAGAAATTTACACTCAAATTTATACGGTCAGTCAGTTACTCTCAAAGTTACGCTGTGAGGAAGCTACACAAAAAGTTACGCTGGGAGAAATTTACACTCAAATTTATACGGTCAGTCAGTTACTCTCAAAGTTACGCTGTGAGGAAGCTACACAAAAAGTTACGCTGGGAGAAATTTACACTCAAATTTATACGGTCAGTCAGTTACTCTCAAAGTTACGCTGTGAGGAAGCTACACAAAAAGTTACGCTGAGAGAAATTTACACTGAAATTTATACGGTCAGTCAGTTATTCTCAATTTTACGCTGTGAGGAAGCTACACAAAAAGTTACGCTGGGAGAAATTTACACTCAAATTTATACGGTCAGTCAGTTACTCTCAAAGTTACGTTGTGAGGAAGCTACACAAAAAGTTACGCTGAGAGAAATTTACACTGAAATTTATACGGTCAGTCAGTTACTCTCAAAGTTACGCTGTGAGGAAGCTACACAAAAAGTTACGCTGGGAGAAATTTACACTGAAATTTATACAGTCAGTCAGTTACTCTCAAAGTTACGCTGTGAGGAAGCTACACAAAAAGATACGCTGGGAGAAATTTACACTCAAATTTATACGGTCAGTCAGTTACTCTCAAAGTTACGCTGTGCGGAAGCTACACAAAAAGTTACGCTGAGAGAAATTTACACTGAAATTTATACGGTCAGTCAGTTACTCTCAAAGTTACGCTGTGAGGAAGCTACACAAAAAGTTACGCTGGGAGAAATTTACACTCAAATTTATACGGTCAGTCAGTTACTCTCAAAGTTACGCTGTGAGGAAGCTACACAAAAAGTTACGCTGGGAGAAATTTACACTGAAATTTATACGGTCAGTCAGTTACTCTCAATTTTACGCTGTGAGGAAACTAAAATGAAAGTTACGCTGGGAGAAAGTTTCTCTGAGAGTAAGTTACGCTGGGAGAAAGTTTCTCTGAGAGGAAGTTACGCTGGGGGAAAGTTTCTCTGAGAGGAAGTTACGCTGGGAGAAAGTTTCTCTGAGAGGAAGTTACGCTGGGAGAAAGTTTCTCTGAGGGGAAGTTACGCTGGGAGAAAGTTTCTCTGAGAGGAAGTTACGCTGGGAGAAAGTTTCTCTGAGAGGAAGTAAAGCCCAGTTACGCCGTGTGGAAGCTATACTTAAAGACGTTATTTCTATTTTAAAAATAATTGTTTTGTGTGTAATTCTTGTACTAGAGTTACTGTGAGTTTCTTAAATCTCAGTATTGCCTTCTGTTTAAGGTGAATGATGGTAGCCATAGTAATGTAAGCTATTACTTACAATAACGACCTATTCAGTGCTAGTAACAAGTATCTGTCACATTTGTAATAGTTCCGTGTAATCGCAGCATATCGTAATTATGTGTGAATTATATAAATATTGTGAATGCAGATACTTTACTTTAGCGTTATAATCGTGAAAAGTAAACTAAAGCCCGTCCATGCTCTCCAAACCTTTAAAGGTAGCCTGAGTCGTTCAATAGTTCCAAAGCTGTACAACGGAGTGCGTAGCGGGTAATTTACTTTGTAAATTCCGTCAGAAATCAATTTCGAATGATGTTATACATTCTTTAAATTTTTGTCCTCTAAGAAAATACGGCCATTTAATGTGAACAATAACCAATTGCTCCACTCAGAAGACCTTTAAATGAGTCAATATTAAATCGTAAAATGACTGTTTCTGCGACAAAAGTTTCGATATCGTTACGTAAACCGCCCGGTTTGTTCATGTCTTTAGAAATAATTGAGTTAATAGAATTTTTAGTTATATAATTGTTGCCACATGTTAATCTTGCTTTGTACGTCGAAAAACTTCATTATATTTACTTCAAAAGTACTCTAACACACTTGTATTATGTGTGAGCTAACTTGTAACAATGGACCTCTACAAACTACATTCAGCCACCCCTGCAATTTACAGCTGGTTACGCTAAGCAACCCGCCAAACAGCTTCATATAGTTGCACTGGTATTTAGATTATGCACCGGTCCAACGTCCAACCACAGTAGTGGCCTAATGAAAAGTATGTACTGTACTGAATTTATATTCAGTAATTAAGGTGAAGGATTTAGCTTATCGTGGAAAACAAGTTTATTTGATAATATTAACTGCAAATTTAAAATACAAGCAAATATTTCAAAATTTGACTCCATTTAAAACGTAAAGCAGTCATTGTTTTAGTGAGTGAAGAGCCCATATTTTAATCTTACAACTAAACAGACATACAGGCATTATTTTTCAGTATTGTTAAGCCAAGTTCAGTTTATCTAAGATTTAAATTACAATTATTTGAATATATAACATTTGTTGTACAGTACATACTTTTCTTTAGTCCACTACGGTTGGACCGGTGCACATTTTCAACTTCTGAAAATTCATGTTTATATCATTAAAAGAGTATCACATTTTATATTAAATGGTTTACCGAAATATATAATTTTGCTAAATAGTCAAGCAAAATCAAGGAGTAGCCTACTTAATATATATTTGATATTGCTTCTTCGTCTTAAAGAATCGATTAAAAAATATACCTGATAATATAAAATACTAAGCATTCGGTATAGAGTTCAGAATTCTCAAATATCAACAACCATAATGCAATTACAGTAGAATTTATTACCTTTATTACAATCTAGAGCAAATACAGTTTGTGTAGACTAACGTCATTGACAATTCTGTTTCTATAGACTTTAAATTTAAAAAAAACAACCCCGTCTAAAATTGCATTGATTTGATAATTATCCGTCTAATTTACAGTTGTTTTTAGGATTATTTAATCTTTTAATCAAATTATTGATTACGATATTAAATACACGTAATACGTAAATTGTAAAAAATATGTAGGTTTTATTTCAATTTTTAATTAAATACGATCATATTTAGAAAATAAATAGTAACTTAAATGTATTGAGTTACATTTATCTTTGTCCCGAACACAGACGAGGTGGCCGAGTGGTTAAGGCGTTGGACTGCTAATCCAATGGGCTCTGCCCGCGTGGGTTCGAATCCCATCCTCGTCGCAACTTTTTTTTAAAAGATTAGTGTGTAAAACCGGAATGACCTTACAATTTTCTTTTCTGTTTTGTAGGAATATTTTTTTATTTTGCTTTATTATAAACGTTTTCAAACTCAATATATTTCTCTTCTTTTGGTTAATTTAAACCGCTATACTATTATATTCCTTGATTTGTACTCATTTAAAATGTCCTAGCTTTCAAAGAGGGTTTTTGATTACAAAATGCCAGTTGTTCAGACTGATTTAGTGATATTACAACAACGTTATGAAATAGAATATAGCGCTGTTGAAGGATGAAACAAAATTATGAACATGTCCTCCACTTAACTTTAATTTTATATATGTATATGTATATACAGTGCGTGAGGTTTAACGGTGTCCCTCGTTCTGCTCTAGCAATTGACTACTAGCCTAACTGAAAACATTATACGATACATATATCGTCTCTTTCGTAATCGCGTCTCTTTATTTGCAGAAGCAGAGCAACACATTTAAAGATCATGTCTACATCAAACTATTACAGTATTATCATTTAGTTAATTACAGCTGTTTGCACTTTAAACACGACACTGATGTTTTCTGAAGTGTTGGGTTTTGACCCCGCACTGCAGCCCAGTCCACCCTAGCGATCTCAAGGTCAGAGACGCGGTTAAACCTACTAATACATTCTACCAGATATCCTACAGATACAGAATTATTTGCCTGAGTTTCATTTTTTTGTAGAACGGAAATAAATAATGGAAACCACTAACGACCGAGCCAGAGGTTTGTGTTATCTTCCAACAAAAGCCCCCTGCCAGTGGTGATGTCAATCTAGCTTTTCGTCACGGATCACAACTGACTGTTTTTACACTTCCGGGAAGCTGCCATATTTAAACCGCTTCACCAAAAATATTACAAGCTAGCACGAACATTATAGGTCTTAAAGCACAGTAGTTTATAATACTTAGTTGTAAATCATGTTAAATTCTGGAATCCTCATTACGAAGCGAAGAAATCAAGAAGTTCAATCAATCATTAAGTTCCTGCAATAAAAACTCGGGTGTGTCTCAAAAAGTTCGGTAAAAATGAAAAATTCGAAACCAAATGGATTTCGATCCGTAATCATAGTGTCCACAATAGTATTTTAATAACCGAATGTCAAATAGTTTTACTTTATATTTACCAATTTTGTTTTGTGTTATTGATATCCAAACGAAAATTTGTTTACAAAATCTGACGTACTATCTCCTGACCAATAGGGTTTCAAACATTCTGAGTTTATTTAGAAGTAATATAATCTGTGTTCCTCATTGTAGGCCTAAATAGAACACAAAAAATCAATTCGGACTAGTGTAACAGCTCAACTTCTAATAGTTCGGAATAATTTTATTTAAAACTGATAGAAGAGCAATCGTTTATTGCAGTCAATCATACACATTAATAACGTTTCTAAACCCCAGCTGCAATTTTAAAGCTAGAGTTCGCCATTATTTGGGGCGTTACATCATCAAAGCTCTTCCCGATTCCTGTTTGTTTCCAAATCATAAAAACGTAAAAACCCAAAACATAAATATTTATACACAATATTGTGCCCGGCGCCACATATTATATGAGTAAACAGAACTATTTTTAAAAGTTTCGTACATCGAACCTTTTACAAGGTCGTCATGAAAAAACCGTAAAATAAATACCACGGCCTCGTAAATCTTCTCTATTCAAAACAGTCTATTTTAGAGCTTCCTAAAAAGGCACTTGGAGCAGCTGATTCTGTTTATATTGTAATCGATTGCTCCTAATTCTCGCGTATTGGAACACACTTCCGACTTGTTTAATTGTTTGTATTTTCTGTCGTAATTTAGTGCGGTTTAGTCAGGTTTTAAAGTTAACCATAAACTTAAACAATAAAAACTTAGTAAAGCCCATCGTAGACGTTAAGAATAGAAGCTTCTAAGGAAAACTTCAATACAATTTTAACAATGGGATATTTGTAGGATTTACGGCGAATTATTACGCTTATATTACTTTATATTGGCCTAACTATAAAACCAAACGTTATAAAATTATTGTAACACTATCAACGTGAAATATGATTTAATTGTAGTTGACAAAGGGCCAAGGCAAGTGGTTCAAAAGATTACATAAGCAAGTAATATAAAAACGAATTCAAGTCAATACCTACTTAAATAAACTAGGAAAAATTTTATTTTAGTTTCTTTTAATTTTCTAAATACAAATAATACAAATATGTATATATATATATATATATATATATATATATATATATATATATATATATATATATATTAATCACTTAAACAATAGTTAATGACTATCCGAACTTTGAATTTAGTAAATTTGTTAAAACTTACTGAGACAGAACGTTTTCGATAGCTATGTGCCGATCTTCATCAGTGTCTTCTGTTTGGAGATGTCGGGTCAAGCGGTGACGATTTTAAAGGTAGGTTTTTGATAGTATCAAAGAGTATGTGTGATTTGTATTGTGTTTGTTTGTTCAATATGTTTGTACTTTGTGTTTTTGTGTGTCTGTAAATTTCATATTGTTCTTTTTTGTTGATGTGTAGGATTTTTAGGTTTTGGTAAATGTCTGTGTATTTGTGTCCTGTATCTTTTATGTGGTTGTAAAATGTTGAGTTGGTGTTCTGTTTGTGTTCTTCGACTCTGTTTGAAGCTGCGACCTGTTTGTCCAATGTAGAATGTGTTACATTCGTCGCAGTTTAGTTTGTATACGCTTGTAGTTTATCCCTGTTGTTGGTGTTGTGTTGTATTTTGTATTGTAACTTGTTCTATATATATATATATATATATATATATATATATATATATATATATGTATATATATATATATGTATATATATATATATATATATATATATATATATATATATATATATATATATATATATATATGACAAAATAACAATACTAAGTAGCAAAATATACAGGGAATTTCCTTACAACTTTCCATTTTCCTTTCTATGTATGGTGTTGGGCTATAATTTTTGTTTGTTATTATTTATACGCTTTCTTTTTTTCGTCGCTTGCATTATGTTGTAGTTTCTTTTCGTTTTTCTTTCGCATTGTCCGTTGTTGAAGCAAGGTTCGATACCGT
>JBAIZL010000010.1:22839327-22861827 GCA_036971475.1 Prosapia bicincta
CACACACACACACACACACACACACACACACACACACACACACACACACACACACACACACACACACACACACACACACACACACACACACACACACACACACACACACACACACACACACACACACACACACACACACACACACACACACACACACACACACACACACACACACACACACACACACACACACACACACACACACACACACACACACACACACACACACACACACACACACACACACACACACACACACACACACACACACACACACACACACACACACACACACACACACACACACACACACACACACACACACACACACACACACACACACACACACACACACACACACACACACACACACACACACACACACACACACACACACACACACACACACACACACACACACACACACACACACACACACACACACACACACACACACACACACACACACACACACACACACACACACACACACACACACACACACACACACACACACACACACACACACACACACACACACACACACACACACACACACACACACACACACACACACACACACACACACACACACACACACACACACACACACACACACACACACACACACACACACACACACACACACACACACACACACACACACACACACACACACACACACACACACACACACACACACACACACACACACACACACACACACACACACACACACACACACACACACACACACACACACACACACACACACACACACACACACACACACACACACACACACACACACACACACACACACACACACACACACACACACACACACACACACACACACACACACACACACACACACACACACACACACACACACACACACACACACACACACACACACACACACACACACACACACACACACACACACACACACACACACACACACACACACACACACACACACACACACACACACACACACACACACACACACACACACACACACACACACACACACACACACACACACACACACACACACACACACACACACACACACACACACACACACACACACACACACACACACACACACACACACACACACACACACACACACACACACACACACACACACACACACACACACACACACACACACACACACACACACACACACACACACACACACACACACACACACACACACACACACACACACACACACACACACACACACACACACACACACACACACACACACACACACACACACACACACACACACACACACACACACACACACACACACACACACACACACACACACACACACACACACACACACACACACACACACACACACACACACACACACACACACACACACACACACACACACACACACACACACACACACACACACACACACACACACACACACACACACACACACACACACACACACACACACACACACACACACACACACACACACACACACACACACACACACACACACACACACACACACACACACACACACACACACACACACACACACACACACACACACACACACACACACACACACACACACACACACACACACACACACACACACACACACACACACACACACACACACACACATATATATACACGCTCGCATACAACCATTCTCATACATATTAACTGCAACTTTTTTAAAAATATACTTTTTACTTAGGATTAACTTTAAAGAAGTTTATATGTCCTTGTAACTTAAAACTATCAATAAAGTTTCAAATATTACAATATCAATATTAAAAAATTTCAAAATAATACATTTCCTTTCACTAAGAAATTTATTTAAATGCAAATATTTCCGACATTTATTCCAAAGTGAATGTCAACTTTTCCGAACCTCTCCCGTGTGATGTTTTTATCTCATTCGACTCATTATTCAGTTAAATTAATTCCATTCCTCATTTTAACATATTCAGCATTGAAATTTGCATCTACTCTGCGACAATGAGTGTTCATACATACACACAGAGCAAACCTTACATGTCACAGATGCAATGCCGTACACAGTGTTAGATCTAGGGCCATGTTTAGCCACAGAGTCTTAATTTATTACTTGAGCTTCCGAATTGCATTTATAAATAAACTTAGCATGAAATTATCATTACGCAGCCAGTGTGATGACCGCGCGTTTGAAGAAAAGGTTAAAAGTAAACAAAAAAATACTAAGATTTATCAGGTAATGAGGTACAAGAGATTTTGTGACATGATGTATGAACGTGTATCAAATGGTTATTGAAATTTGTAAAAATTGTTCAACAACTTACGCAGACGAAAAAATATGTTAGAGAGGGAGAGAGAGAGAGAGAGAGAGAGAGAGAGAGAGAGAGAGAGAGAAAGAGAGAGGGTGTTGTATTGTAAGAAAAATTAAGGAAACAACCTACCAAGTAAAAGGAACCCTTTAATTTTCTATAAAAGTAAAAGGCGATTCAATTTAAATAAATAGGCCCTTTAAGTAACAAATTCAAGTAAGTGGGGAGCTTTAAAAAAACAGTTTATTGGATAGTCTACAGGCTCGGTGAAAGAATTGGTTGTTATCAAATGAAAGGGGAAAGAACAAAACTATAAGAAATTGTGCAAATTTAAAATAAATGTAAGGAAAGAGAAATATATGTAAAGTGAAATATACATTCGTTTGAAGAAGATTAAATAGCGAAGGCACTGACCTAAAGGTAAAAGCACTGAAGGTAAAGATTACTAAATTTTAAGAAAATGGTAATAGACAGTTATGGATATTAATGAATAACTAATGAAGTTTGGGGAGTTAGTGACAGAAAATGGAATACACAGGACTAATAATTTGGAAAACTGTTGTAGCAAAATATTGGTAAAATTATAGTGATTTATCATGTCACAGGAGGACACGAAAGTCCAATGTTAGCAAATTACTCTGTTGTGATCGAACGACTGTTGAAAAAAATAAAGAGACGTGTAGGCTATTAAGTTTTAGATGTAGAGTCAAATACCTTTGAAACCAATTGAAAACTTCTAGATGACGTCATCACTCCTAGGCTTAAGTGACCTCTAGACAGCATTGGTAATTGATAATTTAACTTTGGATTTTCTATTCCAACTTCTCGTAGGCAACAGAAGACGAGCAACCAGGTAATTTATAATGTAACACCCATCCCTTACCTAAATGATCTATCTGGAATGGTTTCATTATATTCCGGAACCCATATCAGCTGATAGTTCAAGACTAGGGATGGGCCGATTCCGATTCTCGATTCCAGGAATCGTCGATTCTAGGTGGTATCGAGGAATCTATTTGTGTCCTGTATCTTTTATGTGGTTGTAAAATGTTGAGTCGGTATTCTGTTTGTGTTCTTCGAAAAAAAGGACTATATCGATCTTTAAGATCGACATATAGCGATCAAAAACGTTCTGTCTCTGTAAGTTTTTACAAATTTACTAAATTCAAAGTTCGGACAGTCAAAAACTATTGTTTAAGTGATTAATAAGATTCACCGAACGTAATGGACTACAAAATTCAAGATCAGTAAATAAAGTTTGAATAATTACGTCTTATAGTGAAATCCTTGAAATGAGTCCGAATTGTGACTTTAAGATGCTTCGTTTCTTCTGTTTTGCTTTATGGAATTGAATACTGGGAGTTGATGGCCGAAGAAATTGAATCTGTTGGGATGCACTGTTACAGTTACACCGAAAGAAGTTGTTCTGGATACAGATGTTTTGAGTAATGCGATATTTTGGATTGCATACAAAGTTGAAAACTACAGTAACTCAGTCAAGATCTAGTAAAGTAAGACATGATTCTATGAGAAAACGCAAGTCTGAAGGACGAGATTTTGGTTGAAAGATATAAGAGAATGGAAGGGAAATGAATCTGGGGGTTTCTATGGGACGTGTACTTCCAGAGTTATATTAACCATTACGTTTACCAATCTCCTAAAGGAGACGGTGAAGACAGAAGAGAATTAAAAACCCCTAAAATTAGACCCCTATACGAATTTACATATTATGATAGACCTATTAAAATATAAATTTGTTTTCTTTAATATACTTTCTTACTCATGACTTTCAGACTTAGTAAATAAACGCTTTTGATAAAATTAGCAAAATTCACGATGAGTCTCAAATTAAATATTTTAATGAAAATCATTGGTAACGTGTTTAGATTACCAAATAAAATCTGGATTATGTTTACTAAATAAAAATTGCTCAGAAATCGTTTAACATTTTCTTTAAAGTTAATTGACATCAGTTGCTAGTTTCCTGTACAAGTATTAATACGAACAATATTTTTAAAACATAATACAAGCTTTTGTTGTACGTCAGTCACCCATTTACGTATCTGTGATCAGAGATAAAAACTTCCGGTGACGGCTGCAGTCTATCGGATTCTTGAGTGACAAAGAAGTTGCAGTGGGCGAGCACACCTCGTAGAGGGCGTAGCGGTAGGCATGCAATTTGTACTTTTAGACATGCTATACTCCTATTTGTGTTGTACACATCTCCCGCCCACGCTTGTAGTAATTGACAGAAACTGACACACCATGATAAACACAGTTTTATAACAAGCTACGGGCTTTATACAGGGGCGGTTACATGTTTTTGTAGAGAGTGTTAGGTAACAAGCAAAGCTGAAGTGGGCTCACAGATATTTTATTTTATGAAAGCTTAATTGTTGTACTTTACAGGAATTCCGTCGGTGTAAGTTCAAAGAACGAACATAACGGGTTCACAAATGCATCAAAATGAATGCGCATTGTAGTAAAATTCAATGTCCTGATCACTCTGATTCAGGACACTCGTGGAAGAATTACCTTCGTTAGGTCTTTTTCTACAGACCATAAAAAGCTGAACTAAATCTTTTCTTTGTAATTTACAGAAGCTGTTCATTTTCCCTTCTCAGTTACAACTCATAATCTCACGAGACGAAGCTGTCGTTTTGTAAAAATCCCTTTCTCCTAACTTGCCTATCTAATTTACTTGAGTTCACATTTAATTACTTGAGTTCACGTTTAAAAACCTTAGTTCACATTACACAACTTAAGTTAATTAATTGTTTCACATTCTATAATTACTCTTTTTTTTTAACGCATAAACATTTATTACAAGGTTTATATAATCGTATTTTTATTACTTCAATCCTAAATCATCACAAATTATGTTAAAATGCAATTAAACAATAAATAACAATTGAGCTGGCTTGTGAGTTAGGGTGATTAACAAACAACTATACACATGCTCACAATTATCAACATTTTATCATCATACTCATTTCAATGACCTATGGGACATATAGCTAACCTTTAGTCGCAGTTGTGATAGTGTATTACTCCCACTGATGATGACATATGCCACTGAAACGTGTTTATAATTATGAGTTTGTCTACAGTTACTTTATAACTTTATAAATTCAGTAGAATTTTCCGGAAAATCTAGGTTATATTCATCACGCATACAGCTGACTCTTTTTAAAGATCCCTCATTATCTTCTGGAAGTAAAACCAGTCAGAACACATCAGAAATTTAAAGCCTCGATCTAGAAGTTTGCAATCAATTTCACTCAGTTACCGCTCAGGAAAGGTTTCACGGTTAATGTCAGATAAATACCTAGTTGACACGTTTCGGCGAGCTTCCATCCGTAGGAACAAAATTCCTACTTTATTTCTGTATTTTTGTTTTGATAGATGGAAGTTACCCGAAACGCGAAAACTAACTATTTGGTAGAAAAGATATAACGCTCAAGAAATCCATAACGAACCATTATGAGATGTAAAGACTGCAACTTAATTAGTTTAACATGGCGAGCTACTGAGAAGCATTCGTAGTTATTGTACAATGCATTCTACTTGAAAAGAGAAAGTTTGAATGATAACTGAAACCCCTTATAAAGCTTTCAGATTTCTAATACTGTCCCAAAGATTGGCATTGTGGTATAAGACTTAAAACACTAAGGGAATTTCAATTTAAGTATTTATGTACATCTATCCGTATAATATTGTATTTATACTTTTTCTATGTGTGCTATTCTTTATTGGTAAAAATTCAGCTCAAGAGATTTGTTTGAAAAATAATTAAATTGTACAAAGTTGATGCAAACACATTTTATTAAAGTAAAAATTATTTCCCATACACTAAACATAACTTTGTTTAATATATCTAATACATTTAGCAACAAGAAGCTCCCCTAAAACTTCCTTGATAACTAAATCTTGATAATTATTTTATCTCAGGTATTCAGGTGAAAATATAAAGCAATATAACACGGGAATTTCTGAAAAAATAAATTAAAAACTTCACAGTTTCATTTCTGAATAAAACAAAGTCAGATAATAAGTTTAAAACCTAAGGTGTTTTTCACCCCCCCCCCCCTTCCCTTCTTAATAAGAGTGGATAAGAAATACGTTTTTTGTAAAATGTTTTAAAATATTGAATACAGATATTTTTAAAACGTCATTAAATACGTATTATGGCATAAAGATTTAAACGCGTTTAATAGCCAAATGTGTGCAGTTCCATTAAGCCACCACAAGAAGTGTAAACGTAAATTTACATATTTTTATGTACTAGAGACAATTAATATCAAGGCTGTTGCAATATAACTT
Source organism: Prosapia bicincta (assembly GCA_036971475.1). Taxonomy (NCBI): domain Eukaryota; kingdom Metazoa; phylum Arthropoda; class Insecta; order Hemiptera; family Cercopidae; genus Prosapia; species Prosapia bicincta. The sequence continues at coordinate 22,845,990 of JBAIZL010000010.1, forward strand.
TCAGCAGTTTTTGTTTTATTCGTGAAACCGATTGAAAATCACAATTATAAAACTTGAATTGGTCAGAGAATATAATTAAAGCAGGAAATTATACCTGAAGTAGGATCCCGTCTGGACAAAAACCAAAGCCTATTACACTACATGGTCGCGTTTATGGGAGACTTTAATGATTACACTGAAGGCCAGCCCAGGAGGGACAAGAAGTACATGTTGCATCCGGCTATGCCTATGTTTCCAGAAATGTTAATACATTAGCTTCAGGCTTAGTTCATCATTCCTACTTAGCCTAAAAGATTTGGTGCAAGGTTAATTTATTTAAAATTATGCGTCTCAAAGGCGTTAAGAAAGACAGGTTGTAATTAGAAAAACAATTTCGCATTTCATTTTTAATCTCTTTATAATTTTCAATTCAGTCCGTATTCTCTTGGGTATTGAAATTTTCGTACATTACGATATCACAAGGCAACTTCTTTCTTATGTATTTGAGTAGAGTTAATCGGTTGAAAGCAAAATGAATTTATTATTGTATTTTAATATCAAAACAATAAATTAATTAGACAGCGACATACAATTTTTTAAATTCTATGTTAAAAATGTCCATTTTTAAACATTTATGGTGATAATAGTAGAATACGTAACTTTAAAATTCTTTTGTTTTAAGTCACTAGTAAATGTGAAAATGTTTTTAAAATTTAAATATTAGAAAATTTCAGTTAGTTTTATTGATAAGAATATGTTTTAAAATAGTTATTTTTTTCTCATACAAGTAGAAAAATCTAAATAATAAGAAATCATCACAAATTTAATAAAGTAGCCTATTTGCTAGCGAGATTAAATTTCCATATATTGTCGTGACAAAAAAAGGATTTTAAATAGCCATGGATATACGAACGAAATGGTAAAAGCAACATAAAATACGTTGGGTGACAAGATATGTTTTTCTTTGGACGAAAGTAATGCTATAATTCTTAGTAAATTAGTGGTGTTTTTTAAAGTAAATCTAAGCGATCATCCAGTATGACTGTACTCGCCTTGAAGGGTGGGGAAGGGTTGTGAATAAAGGTAAGTCCAAGGTAGGAGCACTGATAGCCAGAGGGTCATAGCATCGTATGTACTTTCATTAGATCTACTACCACCTTGAAGGGTGGAGAAGGGTTGTGAATAAAGGTAAGTCCAAGGTAGGAGCACTGATAGCCAGAGGGTCATAGCATCGTATGTACCTGCATTAGGTCTACTACCACCTTGAAGGGTGAAGAAGGGTTGTGAATAAAGGTAAGTCCAAGGTAGGAGCACTGATAGCCAGAGGGTCATAGCATCGTATGTACTTTCATTAGATCTACTACCACCTTGAAGGGTGGAGAAGGGTTGTGAATAAAGGTAGGTCCAAGGTAGGAGCACTGATAGCCAGAGGGTCATAGCATCGTATGTACCTGCATTAGGTCTACTACCACCTTGAAGGGTGGGGAAGGGTTGTGAATAAAGGTAAGTCCAAGGTAGGAGCACTGATAGCCAGAGGGTCATAGCATCGTATGTACTTTCATTAGATCTACTACCACCTTGAAGGGTGGAGAAGGGTTGTGAATAAAGGTAAGTCCAAGGTAGGAGCACTGATAGCCAGAGGGTCATAGCATCGTATGTACCTGCATTAGGTCTACTACCACCTTGAAGGGTGGAGAAGGGTTGTGAATAAAGGTAAGTCCAAGGTAGGAGCACTGATAGCCAGAGGGTCATAGCATCGTATGTACTTTCATTAGATCTACTACCACCTTGAAGGGTGGAGAAGGGTTGTGAATAAAGGTAAGTCCAAGGTAGGAGCACTGATAGCCAGAGGGTCATAGCATCGTATGTACCTGCATTAGGTCTACTACCACCTTGAAGGGTGGAGAAGGGTTGTGAATAAAGGTAAGTCCAAGGTAGGAGCACTGATAGCCAGAGGGTCATAGCATCGTATGTACCTGCATTAGGTCTACTACCACCTTGAAGGGTGGAGAAGGGTTGTGAATAAAGGTAGGTCCAAGGTAGGAGCACTGATAGCCAGAGGGTCATAGCATCGTATGTACCTGCATTAGGTCTACTACCACCTTGAAGGGTGGGGAAGGGTTGTGAATAAAGGTAAGTCCAAGGTAGGAGCACTGATAGCCAGAGGGTCATAGCATCGTATGTACCTGCATTAGGTCTACTACCACCTTGAAGGGTGGAGAAGGGTTGTGAATAAAGGTAAGTCCAAGGTAGGAGCACTGATAGCCAGAGGGTCATAGCATCGTATGTACCTGCATTAGGTCTACTACCACCTTGAAGGGTGGAGAAGGGTTGTGAATAAAGGTAAGTCCAAGGTAGGAGCACTGATAACCAGAGGGTCATAGCATCGTATGTACCTGCATTATGTCTACTACCACCTTGAAGGGTGGAGAAGGGTTGTGAATAAAGGTAGGTCCAAGCTAGGAGCACTGATAGCCAGAGGGTCATAGCATCGTATGTACCTGCATTAGGTCTACTACCACCTTGAAGGGTGGAGAAGGGTTGTGAATAAAGGTTAGTCCAAGGTAGGAGCACTGATAGCCAGAGGGTCATAGCATCGTATGTACCTGCATTAGGTCTACTACCACCTTGAAGGGTGGAGAAGGGTTGTGAATAAAGGTAGGTCCAAGGTAGGAGCACTGATAGCCAGAGGGTCATAGCATCGTATGTACCTGCATTAGGTCTACTACCACCTTGAAGGGTGGAGAAGGGTTGTGAATAAAGGTAAGTCCAAGGTAGGAGCACTGATAGCCAGAGGGTCATAGCATCGTATGTACCTGCATTAGGTCTACTACCACCTTGAAGGGTGGAGAAGGGTTGTGAATAAAGGTAGGTCCAAGCTAGGAGCACTGATAGCCAGAGGGTCATAGCATCGTATGTACCTGCATTAGGTCTACTACCACCTTGAAGGGTGGAGAAGGGTTGTGAATAAAGGTTAGTCCAAGGTAGGAGCACTGATAGCCAGAGGGTCATAGCATCGTATGTACCTGCATTAGGTCTACTACCACCTTGAAGGGTGGAGAAGGGTTGTGAATAAAGGTAAGTCCAAGGTAGGAGCACTGATAGCCAGAGGGTCATAGCATCGTATGTACCTGCATTATGTCTACTACCACCTTGAAGGGTGGAGAAGGGTTGTGAATAAAGGTAGGTCCAAGCTAGGAGCACTGATAGCCAGAGGGTCATAGCATCGTATGTACCTGCATTAGGTCTACTACCACCTTGAAGGGTGGAGAAGGGTTGTGAATAAAGGTTAGTCCAAGGTAGGAGCACTGATAGCCAGAGGGTCATAGCATCGTATGTACCTGCATTAGGTCTACTACCACCTTGAAGGGTGGAGAAGGGTTGTGAATAAAGGTAGGTCCAAGGTAGGAGCACTGATAGCCAGAGGGTCATAGCATCGTATGTACCTGCATTAGGTCTACTACCACCTTGAAGGGTGGAGAAGGGTTGTGAATAAAGGTAGGTCCAAGGTAGGAGCACTGATAGCCAGAGGGTCATAGCATCGTATGTACCTGCATTAGGTCTACTACCACCTTGAAGGGTGGAGAAGGGTTGTGAATAAAGGTAGGTCCAAGGTAGGAGCACTGATAGCCAGAGGGTCATAGCATCGTATGTACCTGCATTAGGTCTACTACCACCTTGAAGGGTGGAGAAGGGTTGTGAATAAAGGTAAGTCCAAGGTAGGAGCACTGATAGCCAGAGGGTCATAGCATCGTATGTACCTGCATTAGGTCTACTACCACCTTGAAGGGTGGAGAAGGGTTGTGAATAAAGGTAGGTCCAAGCTAGGAGCACTGATAGCCAGAGGGTCATAGCATCGTATGTACCTGCATTAGGTCTACTACCACCTTGAAGGGTGGAGAAGGGTTGTGAATAAAGGTTAGTCCAAGGTAGGAGCACTGATAGCCAGAGGGTCATAGCATCGTATGTACCTGCATTAGGTCTACTACCACCTTGAAGGGTGGAGAAGGGTTGTGAATAAAGGTAAGTCCAAGGTAGGAGCACTGATAGCCAGAGGGTCATAGCATCGTATGTACCTGCATTATGTCTACTACCACCTTGAAGGGTGGAGAAGGGTTGTGAATAAAGGTAGGTCCAAGCTAGGAGCACTGATAGCCAGAGGGTCATAGCATCGTATGTACCTGCATTAGGTCTACTACCACCTTGAAGGGTGGAGAAGGGTTGTGAATAAAGGTTAGTCCAAGGTAGGAGCACTGATAGCCAGAGGGTCATAGCATCGTATGTACCTGCATTAGGTCTACTACCACCTTGAAGGGTGGAGAAGGGTTGTGAATAAAGGTAGGTCCAAGGTAGGAGCACTGATAGCCAGAGGGTCATAGCATCGTATGTACCTGCATTAGGTCTACTACCACCTTGAAGGGTGGAGAAGGGTTGTGAATAAAGGTAGGTCCAAGGTAGGAGCACTGATAGCCAGAGGGTCTACTATCTTAGGGTTTATAAAAGAGAGTAGATTAACATCACCGATGTTATTGTTAATGTAAAAGTAATCCCGTTTTTTGTAGGAAATAGCCCTCCGACATAACCCTAATAAAAAAGTAGTAGGAATGTCAGATGGAATAGGTAGGACTATTGAAACGACCCCTATCAAGGAAGGTCCATTGCGTGCAAGCTGTATAGCTTAAATAATGTAGATACCTCATTTCATCTGGGATGGAAGAAAAAGTTATTCGCAACTCAGGTTAGGGTCGTAAAAGGAAATACTTATTTACTTCACGTAAAGAGAACGCTTTTGGGTAATAGACCCTTCGTGCTCTGACTTTTGTTCCCTTCAAGCGAAGAAGGCCTAAATCTCTTTCTCGCTTTAAACGTAAACTACAGTCACAAGGAAACACTTTTGTTGGTAAAAACAAAGTCATTTATTATAAAACTCAACTCTACATAATATTTTTCATTACACTTACCTTAATGTTAGGAATAACGAATCCAGAATCGTGAGACAACAACAAATTGAACTGTTTTCCAAAAGCAGTGAACTGGTACTCCGGGTGTGGATCCCAAATCGCCGCCATTTTGTGTCTAAAATGTCCAGAGTGATGTCTGAGTAAGGCGTGTTGCGAATCTGTAACACGTCACCATAATCAGTAGGGGCTTACATCAGTAGAGGCTTACATCAGTAGGGACTTACATCAGTAGGGACTTACATCAATAGGGGCTTACATCAGTAGAGGCTTACATCAGTAGGGGCTTACATCAGTAGGGGCTTACATCAGTAGGGGCTTACATCAGTAGAGCCTTACATCAGTAGGGGCTTACATCAGTAGGGGCTTACATCAGTAGGGACTTACATCAGTAGGGACTTACATCAGTAAAGACTTACATCAGTAGGGACTTACATCAGTAGGGACTTACATCAGTAGGGACTTACATCAGTAGGGACTTACATCAGTAGAGGCTTACATCAGTAGGGGCTTACATCAGTAGAGGCTTACATCAGTAGAGGCTTACATCAGTAGGGACTTACATCCGTAGGGACTTACATCAGTAGAGGCTTACATCAGTAGGGGCTTACATCAGTAGAGGCTTACGTCAGTAGGGACTTACATCAGTAGGGACTTACATCAGTAGAGGCTTACATCAGTAGAGGCTTACATCAGTAGAGGCTTACGTCAGTAGGGACTTACATCAGTAGGGACTTACATCAGTAGAGGCTTACATCAGTAGAGGCTTACATCAGTAGGGACTTACATCAGTAGAGGCTTATATCAGTAGGGACTTACATCAGTAGAGGCTTACATCAGTAGAGGCTTACATCAGTAGGGACTTACATCAGTAGGGACTTACATCAGTAGAGGCTTACATCAGTAGGGACTTACATCAGTAGGGACTTACATCAGTAGAGGCTTACATCAGTAGAGGTTTACATCAGTAGAGGCTTACATCAGTAGAGGCTTACATCAGTAGGGACTTACATCAGTAGAGGCTTACATCAGTAGAGGCTTACATCAGTAGAGGCTTACATCAGTAGAGGCTTACATCAGTAGAGGCTTACATCAGTAGAGGCTTATATCAGTAGGGACTTACATCAGTAGAGGCTTACATCAGTAGAGGCTTACATCAGTAGAGGCTTACATCAGTAGAGGCTTATATCAGTAGGGACTTACATCAGTAGAGGCTTACATCAGTAGAGGCTTACATCAGTAGGGACTTACATCAGTAGGGACTTACATCAGTAGAGGCTTACATCAGTAGGGACTTACATCAGTAGGGACTTACATCAGTAGAGGCTTACATCAGTAGGGGTTTACATCAGTAGAGGCTTACATCAGTAGGGACTTACATCAGTAGGGACTTACATCAGTAAAGACTTACATCAGTAGGGACTTACATCAGTAGGGACTTACATCAGTAGAGGCTTACATCAGTAGGGGTTTACATCAGTAGAGGCTTACATCAGTAGAGGCTTACATCAGTAGAGGCTTACATCAGTAGGGACTTACATCAGTAGAGGCTTACATCAGTAGAGGCTTACATCAGTAGGGACTTACATCAGTAGGGACTTACATCAGTAGAGGCTTACATCAGTAGAGGCTTACATCAGTAGGGACTTACATCAGTAGGGACTTACATCAGTAGAGGCTTACATCAGTAGGGACTTACATCAGTAGGGACTTACATCAGTAGGGACTTACATCAGTAGAGGCTTACATCAGTAGGGGTTTACATCAGTAGAGGCTTACATCAGTAGGGACTTACATCAGTAGGGACTTACATCAGTAGGGACTTACAATCCATACAACTTATTTCCCTACCACATATAAAGACAACAACACTAATATTTATCACTCACTTTGAACTCACGTTCAATTTGCTCTCTTGCAATTTGCTCTCTCTGAAACTTGATTAATGCTCTCTTGTAATGTGACTAAGGAATGTTTTCTCCCAAAGTTGGTTTGTTTATTAGAAACGAGTTATTTTAAAGTAGGGTCTGTATTTGTAACCTTGGCAACAAATAAACAAAGGAGTTTTTTTAAGAAAGCAAATTGACTTCAATAATATACATGGCTACTGAGATATTAACACACGTTTGTTGTAGTAAATTTGAAAATAGAAATAAAAATTGTCTACGTTTCTCCATAAAATATATTTGAAAAATGAATAATAAAATCAGTAAATTCTCAAATAACGGTTTCCCTAAATTTTTTGCCAGTCGACTTCAACATTTTAAAAGAACATCGTCAACATTTTCTAGTCAATTTAAATTAAAAAGATACTATGATATAAAAACTAAACCAAAAACTAATAATATTATCAAAATAATATACTAATTAATAATAACGACAAGATAATAATATGAGAATTCAAAACTATTTTTGTAGTTCCATCATAGAAAGGTTCCACAGATTAAATTTAATAGGCTGAAACTAAAAAATATTATATAAATTAGAAGTAAAGTATTAAATTACCTCATTTAAATACTTTTAAAGTAAAACTTATATTGAACTTACTACAATATAAAAAAATAAATATCAACAATAAATTATATAAGCAATGACTTGTCACAGATCAAATCTCCTAAAGATTGATGATGAATAGAGAGTTAGATAAAGGCCATCAATGTTAGCAAAGCAATTTAATTCTAATTATGTTTATAACTAACAACTCTTGGAACTTCTGACCCTAACCAACTTGACAATACTTCAGTAGATTGTCCGAAACGCGTCGAGTACACCACTGGAGTATCTCCAGACAAGTGGTCATGCGGATTTTCATTGTTTTCAAACTTGAAAAGTTGTGTTTTCATAGAAAATTAATTTTTTTAAATTTAACATAATTTATTTGGATCAAGGGAATATATGGGCACAATTTTTGAAAAAAATTATTTAAATTATAATTCGAAATAGCCTAAATATATTAGAAAGATATACAAGTTGAGTTTGTTTTGCAAGATTTGCTATGTAGTGGATAATGTGCACAAAATATTTAAAATTATTAAGGTCAAGTCAATTTTTTTCATTTTAATATTTAAGAAAAGAGGATATGGATAGTTATAAAAAGGTTTCTCCTTTGACAAAACTGGGTTTCAACTAGGTATCATCTCAAAGCAGTAGGCCTACATATAGACTACTCTTTTCCCAACGTAAAACCTTTATTGCAGCCTATCTTGATCAGTTTCTGGTCTTCTGTCTTCCTCATCATTCTCTAATGATCTTCTGTCTTCCTCATCATTCTCTAACGGTCTTCTGTTTTCCTCATCATTCTCTTATGGTCTTCTGTCTTCCTCATCATTTTCTAATGGTCTTCTATCTTCCTCATCATTCTCTAATGGTCTTCTGTCTTCCTCAACATTCTCTAATGGTCTTCTGTCTTCCTCATCATTCTTTAATGGTCTTCTGTCTTTCTCATCATTCTCTAATGGTCTTCTGTCTTCCTCATCATTCTCTAATGGTCTTCTGTCTTCCTCATCACTCTCTTCTCGTCTTCTGCTAGACTCAACACTCGGCCTCTTTATGTTGTGGTCTTTCTCATCTAACTTTTCTAGTCCTTCACATCACTCTTTTCTAGTCTTTTTTATCTCTCTTTTCTAGTCTTTTTCATCACTCTTTTCTAGTTTCTGACTTCTTCATAACCCTCTTCTAGTCTTTTGACTTCCACATCCCTCGGTCTTCTGGTATTCCGTTTTTTCCCCACAGACCGTTTTGGCCCTTCCATTCTCCTCCTCATCACTCAATCTTCTGGTCTTTTAACATAACTAATACCAACCCCAAGTTACAGGAAAAAAATTTCCCCGAGATTACAATAGTAACCCTTGCCACGATTCCAGTGTTAATTAAAACAAACAAAACTATGAATATTTTACAAGGAGAAATTTTAAATGTTTAGAAGTTAAAACAATATCCTCGAAACATTAATAGTAGAAACGTAATGTGTATATTCTTGTACTATTCAGAACCTTCTCTCCTTTCCGCATATTTTATCAGGCAACTTTCTACATAAATCAATCCATCGTTAACATGATTTTCAGTTAGTAGTGATTGCCTACTAATGTTATGGCAAAAATAAATAATTCCTTTTGAAATCGCCGCATATCCTGTATGAACGTTGTGGTTTTTTATTTATTGCCAACTGCTCAGTTATAGATAAAACAATACAAATCTTTCCATAAGTCAGGGGACGTATTGAGCAATTATTCCGGTATTGTTATGTTAATTGCTGTATTTACCATACAAAGACACTGGTGCTTAAGTCTTTTACTTTATTGCCAACGTCGGTTGTCAAAAATTGCCGGGCAAGGAACGGTTGCAGGGGTACCAACATAACGGTTGAGAAACGCGTAATCAGTTATATTAACGCGTACAATATTAGTGTAATAAACGTTGTTTACAGGAAGTAGTTTCTTCTGTGAATATAGCTAGATATGAAGCTTTCAGAAATTACAACAGTAAAAGGTTCAATATCTTTAAAACTTTACGACTTACCGACGTTATCAAAGAAACAAAAACTACTTTATCAATCATACCTGCTTCGGCGAAATGTATCTCCTCACCAGACGCATTTACACCTTTATAGCCTTACTCACAGCAATTATTCCACGGATTTAGCTTATATTGCAATAAAAGTTATAATAATGAATTCAGCGATTAAAGTAAAATAATAATCTGTGCTCAAAGCGGGCATCTGAGCAAATGCCTCATTGTTTTTCCCTTGCTATAATTAATATAGCCTATAGGCCTATAGCAAATATATATATAAGAAATATTTCAAATCCAAGAATTGTTTTAATTTATATATTTTTCAAAGCTTTTCGCTAATAAATGTATCAGTATCATCAGGAAAAACTATGATATTATTTTTGAATCGTTGCTTTTTTCTGAAGATTCTAATAAATTTATTGGTGAAAAGCTTTGAAACAATATATGAATTGAATAATTCTTGTATTCGAAAAATATTTATTAGTTATTATATTATAAGAGCGTATCATCTTATCTATTATACATTAAATATCTTTAAAAGATATATATATATATATATATATATATATATATATATATATATATATATATTAAAACAACATAGGTTATTTAAATACAAGAATACTATTTACTTATATTCAAAGCTTTTCGTTAGTAAACAGTACCAACATCATCAGGAATGAAAAATACAATAATGCAATATATATATATATATATAAGAAATATTTAAAATCCAAGAATTGTTTTAATTTATATATTTTTCAAAGCTTTTCGTTAATAAATGTATTAGTATCATCAGGAAAAACTATGATATTATTTTTGAATCGTTGCTTTTTTCTGAAGATTCTAATAAATTTATTGGTGAAAAGCTTTGAAACAATATATGAATTGAATAATTCTTGTATTCGAAAAATATTTATTAGTTATTATATTATAAGAGCGTATCATCTTATCTATAATACATTAAATATCTTTAAAAGATATATATATATATATATATATATATATATATATATATATATATATATATAAATTAAAACAACATAGGTTATTTAAATACAAAAACACTATTTATTTAAATTCAAAGCTTTTCGTTGGTAAACAGTACCAACATCATCAGGAATGAAAAATACAATAATGCAATATATATATATATATATATATATATATACATGCGTTGTATTCAATGCATGATTGAGACTAAATGGTTCCCGGTGTTACATTTACCAAGCGCTATTTGAGGAAAGAAAAGGTTAGAGTTATATATGGATAAGAATAATATGAATATGCTTGGTCCTTGCGGAATACCCTGTCCAGGAGGAAGGAGGTTTACCTACCCTTTAAATTTATCTGACACTGATTAGTCTGTATTGAACATAGCTTTTAAAGAAATAGAATAATACAAGATTATTTTAGTTGTCGTACCTGGAATAAACACAAATTTCCGTTAAAAAGTGCATAACATAATTATTTTATCGTCAAGTTCAATAACATAGACGCATGCTCAGTAAACTTGCATCCCATTGACAACTGTGTGGGTACTGTGAAAAGTGAGTGTAGGATATTTACAAAGGAACTTAAATATTATTCCAAATACAGCTTCGCCTACACGGCACTCTGCTGTCCAGTCTCTACATAACGACAGTCGAGAGCGTACAAAAAACAAGTCCACCGACTCTCGACAAATGACCGTCCTCTTCATGCTACGTGATAAAAGTCGAATTTATCATCTTTAAAAAACATGGAATACATTTGAAATGTTGCGGCCGTTTATTTTTACGAGCGAATCGACTCTGATTGAGCTTCGCGCGTGCTCTCCATTCTGACTGAGTTGATTGTCGGGTTGCAATCAACAACATCGTTTCATTGAATACTGGAACTCGGCCAAATCAATTGTCAAATGGTTGTTACACAAAACCCAGTCATATTTCGCGATGTGTTACGGCTTGTATCTTACGCCATGTATTACGTGGCGTGATTCCTTGCCTACATACAAGCAGAAACGTTTAGATACAAACACCACCAGCGTATTAGTGCATGGGTAAATGTAAGAGAATGGTTGTTACACAAAACCCAGTCATATTTCGCGATGTGTTACGGCTTGTATCTTACGCCATGTATTACGTGTCGTGATTCCTTGCCTACATACAAGCAGAAACGTTTAGATACAAACACCACCAGCGTATTAGTGCATGGGTAAATGTAAGAGAATGGTTGTTACACAAAACCCAGTCATATTTCGCGATGTGTTACGGCTTGTATCTTACGCCATGTATTACGTGGCGTGATTCCTTGCCTACGTACAAGCAGAAACGATTAGATACAAACACCACCAACGTATTAGTGCATGGGTAAATGTAAGAGAATGGTTGTCACACAAAACCCAGTCATATTTCGCGATGTATTACGGCTTGTATCTTACGCCATGTATTACGTGTCGTGTTTCCTTGTCTACATACAAGCAGAAACGTTTAGATACAAACACCACCAACGTATTAGTGCATGGGTAAATGTAAGAGAATGGTTGTCACACAAAACCCAGTCATATTTCGCGATGTATTACGGTTTGTATCTTACGCCATGTATTACGTGGCGTGATTCCTTGCCTATGTACATGGAAAACGCGTTTTGATAAAACACCACTACTTGATTTGTATACACTTTACAAACTCTTTTAATTTATTTACTAAATAATAATCAGTAATGGTAATTTTGATAACATCTCTGTAAAGGAATAGTACAAAGTTTGAGAAGAAAGCTATTTTTAAATTTCTCTTACATATTTTGGCGGAAATATTTTATTTTATGGTTACTAATTTTCGTTTAGTCTCAATCAATTTATTATAAATTTCCATTTACGTAAATATAACTTTTTACTTTTTTTTAGAAAATGTACAATTTTAACGTGAAAATTACGATCTATATAAATTACAAAAACAATAATTAAATAATAAAGATCTGCAATCAAAAATCAATATTGTATTTCCTCATAGGCCTTTCAAATACAAAGTCATCCTAATCGGTGAATTTAAATAAAGGAAATATATAACATATAACCAAGGTTATAATATAGTAAAACTACGAGTCATAGTTTTGTATTTACTTACTGCTGATGACGACTTTATCAATGGGTATGATACAATATTTTGTTTTGGTAAATGATGTTATTTTTCAATTATTCACAAGCTTTGCTCACAATTCGGCACAAATATAGATATTGTGGTAATGGTTTCCAATTTGAATATATTTAATTTTTTAATCGAATTTTTTTGCCACGAAAAGTGAGATTTGAGAGTCAATCTTGTCGGCCTACTTAGAGGGTAAGCAAAAATTTTCCTTTCCAAGTTAGAAGTTTGTGTGTAAAATTGCACAACATAGAAAGTCTAATATAAGACCAAAAGACCTACTTCTCCAAGATAAACGTAGACCAGAATGGTCTAGTTCGGCGACAACAAGAACCTGTTGACATTAATTAATACAATGACAAATAGTAGGAGAAGAAGTAGACAATGCAGTTAAAGGCAGAGCAGGTTTCCTTATTTTGTTCTGAGCTAAGCATGTAACAATTGTTAATAATTTAAAGTCAAGACCAGTTAGGCGCACAGTTACGGTGAGTCAATGTGGCACGGCTTTAAGTTGGAGTGACGTCTCGCTAACACCAACAAACCCACTCCTAAATTTAGCGAACTTGATTAAGTCCAGTATTCACAGGCCTTATCACCCTTCATAAGAAATAATACTAAAAATGAATGATATTTATAAAATAATACAAAACGAAAAATGACAATATAATTTAAAAATAAGAATAAAAAAATCAAGACAGCTGATCATTTCTTGCGATCAAATTTTTAGAATATTATCCCAATAAAGTATTATTTTATAACATTATTTCTATTTTACCACCACTATTTATTACATTCGTATTATATCCTTTAAATTCTAAAAATACACAATTCTTATATAATGGAGGCACCTTGTAAATTAAATACACTTTTACTATTATGATGTAACTTCTAGTTCACATTGTTCTTTTTGCAAAATATTTTGCCCTCTGATCTTTAGGTTATGCAAGTATTTTACAAATGTCAAATAAACTGAAATCGATCTCTTACTAACTCCCTCTTATAATATACACTAAAACATGAGTGTTAAAACCTCAATATAATAAAAACTTATACACTTATTCTCTGAGCTTAGCTTGTGAGGTTATGTTAAACCAAATAAAAGACATACACAATACTCACAAATTAACCATTTATTGACTCATACGCTTTTCTATAATAAAGTCATCATCATCAGTGAATGTTGCTACTAGAAACTCTAACTTACAACTCAGTGAGTTTGAAGTAGAAACAGTCACTGATGATCACTTTGTCATTGAAACGCGTATGAGTCAATAAATGATTAATTTGTGAGTCTTGTGAAAGTATTTTACAGTACATGTTTTAATAAAAACTTAGCTTCTAAAAATACTTCATAAATAGAATAATGAAAAACCAAATATATGTGAACAGAAAAATTACGAAGTTAGTCGAATCTAACAATTATATATTACTATAAAATTCTCCACCCGACCCTGATGATGATACCTTGGCGAACAAAACAAGTATACATTAAAGTAATTTTTAAAATACTTCAATATTTGTAAGTTTTGAGTTACTTTGCATGTTTGCTTCTTTCAGTAGTAGGTTAAAAGTGAATTAAAAAATATGTGTTTCTTAAAATTAAGAAATATAACTTACTATTTAAATAATGAAAAATATTTTGAACTAATGTCTTGCTTTCTAAATTCTCTAAGCAAAAACGGAGTTTTCTCTACTTTTTTATTAGTCAAGACGATCAGCATGTACAGTATGGTTTCATGAGCACAATAAAATATTGTGATTTAGGTCATACTAAGTTAGGGTCATAAAGTCCCGTAAAGAATATACGAGTCAAAACTGTGTTAATCTCTAACATGGGTGTAAAGAGGTGCTTACCCTTTACAACGTCCTACAAGAAGAAGTAAAAGGAAAAGTAGAGAGGTCCCAACCATGTGTTTACCTGCTACCCGTTATAAGATGACAGATTCGTAGAAAAGTTTGGTTTACATATTTCTAATGTAGGTTGCATTACACCCGTTATAAGATGACAGATTCGTAGAAAAGTTTGGTTTACATATTTCTAATGTAGGTTGCATTACACCCGGTATAAGATGACAGATTCGTAGAAAAGTTTGGTTTACATATTTCTAATGTAGGTTGCATTACACCCGGTATAAGATGACAGATTCGTAGAAAAGTTTGGTTTACATATTTCTAATGTAGGTTGCATTACACCCGGTATAAGATGACAGATTCGTAGAAAAGTTTGGTTTACATATTTCTAATATAGGTTGCATTACACCCGTTATAAGATGACAGATTCGTAGAAAAGTTTGGTTTACATATTTCTAATGTAGGTTGCATTACACCCGGTATAAGATGACAGATTCGTAGAAAAGTTTGGTTTACATATTTCTAATGTAGGTTGCATTACACCCGTTATAAGATGACAGATTCGTAGAAAAGTTTGGTTTACATATTTCTAATGTAGGTTGCATTACACCCGGTATAAGATGGCAGATTCGTAGAAACGTTTGGCTTACATATTTCTAATGTAGGTTGAATTACACCCGGTATAAGATGGCAGATTCGTAGAAACGTTTGGCTTACATATTTCTAATGTAGGTTGAATTACACCCGGTATAAGATGGCAGATTCGTAGAAACGTTTGGTTTACATATTTCTAATGTAGGTTGCATTACACCCGGTATAAGATGACAGATTCGTAGAAACGTTTGGTTTACATATTTCTAATGTAGGTTGCATTACACCCGGTATAAGATGACAGATTCGTAGAAACGTTTGGTTTACATATTTCTAATGTAGGTTGCATTACACCCGGTATAAGATGACAGATTCGTAGAAACGTTTGGTTTACATATTTCTAATGTAGGTTGCATTACACTCGGTATAAGATGACAGATTCGTAGAAACGTTTGGTTTACCTATTTCTAATGTAGGTTGCATTACACCCGGTATAAGATGGCAGATTCGTAGAAACGTTTGGTTTACATATTTCTAATGTAGGTTGCATTACACCCGGTATAAGATGACAGATTCGTAGAAACGTTTGGTTTACATATTTCTAATGTAGGTTGCATTACACCCGGTATAAGATGGCAGATTCGTAGAAACGTTTGGTTTACATATTTCTAATGTAGGTTGCATTACACCCGGTATAAGATGGCAGATTCGTAGAAACGTTTGGTTTACATATTTCTAATGTAGGTTGCATTACACTCGGTATAAGATGACAGATTCGTAGAAACGTTTGGTTTACATATTTCTAATGTAGGTTGCATTACA
>JBAIZL010000010.1:22866827-22874327 GCA_036971475.1 Prosapia bicincta
ACTGTCTTTACTCTTACAGTGGTGTATGAACACCTACCTGAACCCAATATGTATTGACATTCCTTCCCTATCCCCCAAGGTGGCAATAGCTTTATATGTTGACTGTCTTTACTCTTACAGTGGTGTTTAAACACCTACCTGAACCCAGTCTGTATTGACATTCCTTCCCTATCCCCCAAGGTGGCAATAGCTTTATATGTTGGCTGTCTTTACTCTTACAGTGGTGTTTGAACACCTACCTGAACCCAGTCTGTATTGACATTCCTTCCCTATCCCCCAAGGTGGCAATAGCTTTATATGTTGACTGTCTTTACTCTTACAGTGGTGTTTGAACACCTACCTGAACCCAGTCTGTATTGACATTCCTTCCCTACCCCCCAAGCTGGCAATAGCTTTATATGTTGACTGTCTTTACTCTTACAGTGGTGTTTGAACACCTACCTGAACCCAATATGTATTGACATTCCTTCCCTATCCCCCAAGGTGGCAATAGCTTTATATGTTGACTGTCTTTACTCTTACAGTGGTGTTTAAAAACCTACCTGAACCCAGTCTGTATTGACATTCCTTCCCTACCCCCCAAGCTGGCAATAGCTTTATATGTTGACTGTCTTTACTCTTACAGTGGTGTTTGAACACCTACCTGAACCCAGTCTGTATTGACATTCCTTCCCTATCCCCCAAGGTGGCAATAGCTTTATATGTTGGCTGTCTTTACTCTTACAGTGGTGTTTGAACACCTACCTGAACCCAGTCTGTATTGACATTCCTTCCCTATCCCCCAAGCTGGCAATAGCTTTATATGTTGGCTGTCTTTACTCTTACAGTGGTGTTTGAGCACCTACCTGAACCCAGTCTGTATTGACATTCCTTCCCTATCCCCCAAGCTGGCAATAGCTTTATATGTTGACTGTCTTTACTCTTACAGTGGTGTTTGAACACCTACCTGAACCCAGTCTGTATTGACATTCCTTCCCTATCCCCCAAGGTGGCAATAGCTTTATATGTTGACTGTCTTTACTCTTACAGTGGTGTTTGAACACCTACCTGAACCCAGTCTGTATTGACATTCCTTCCCTATCCCCCAAGGTGGCAATAGCTTTATATGTTGGCTGTCATTACTCTTACAGTGGTGTTTGAACACCTACCTGAACCCAGTCTGTATTGAAATTCCTTCCCTATCCTCCAAGCTGGCAATAGCTTTATATGTTGGCTGTCTTTACTCTTACAGTGGTGTTTGAGCACCTACCTGAACCCAGTCTGTATTGACATTCCTTCCCTATCCCCCAAGCTGGCAATAGCTTTATATGTTGGCTGTCTTTTCTCTTACAGTGGTGTTTGAGCACCTACCTGAACCCAGTCTGTATTGACATTCCTTCCCTATCCCCCAAGCTGGCAATAGCTTTATATGTTGACTGTCTTTACTCTTACAGTGGTGTTTGAACACCTACCTGAACCCAGTCTGTATTGACATTCCTTCCCTATCCCCCAAGGTGGCAATAGCTTTATATGTTGACTGTCTTTACTCTTACAGTGGTGTTTGAACACCTACCTGAACCCAGTCTGTATTGACATTCCTTCCCTATCCCCCAAGGTGGCAATAGCTTTATATGTTGGCTGTCATTACTCTTACAGTGGTGTTTGAACACCTACCTGAACCCAGTCTGTATTGAAATTCCTTCCCTATCCTCCAAGCTGGCAATAGCTTTATATGTTGGCTGTCTTTACTCTTACAGTGGTGTTTGAGCACCTACCTGAACCCAGTCTGTATTGACATTCCTTCCCTATCCCCCAAGCTGGCAATAGCTTTATATGTTGACTGTCTTTACTCTTACAGTGGTGTTTGAACACCTACCTGAACCCAGTCTGTATTGACATTCCTTCCCTATCCCCCAAGCTGGCAATAGCTTTATATGTTGACTGTCTTTACTCTTACAGTGGTGTTTGAGCACCTACCTGAACCCAGTCTGTATTGACATTCCTTCCCTATCCCCCAAGCTGGCAATAGCTTTATATGTTGACTGTCTTTACTCTTACAGTGGTGTTTGAACACCTACCTGAACCCAGTCTGTATTGACATTCCTTCCCTATCCCCCAAGCTGGCAATAGCTTTATATGTTGACTGTCTTTACTCTTACAGTGGTGTTTGAGCACCTACCTGAACCCAGTCTGTATTGACATTCCTTCCCTATCCCCCAAGCTGGCAATAGCTTTATATGTTGACTGTCTTTAATTACAAAATAATACAAACTAATCAAGTTAAAATATTCTTTTATTTTGTCCTTATGAGAGTGTTTTAAGAAACAAAAATTTTGTTTTCAGTAAAATTGTATCTCAAGTTTATTTGTAGTTCGTTCTTGATAAACCGACGACATTTCGTTTTCTGAAAAGCATTGTTCCTTGTTTTATAGAATAAATGATATTAGTAGCCTACTTTTAACATGCAAAAACATAAAAACTATTGCATGAAACAATAACTTTAAAATTAAAGGTTAGTTTTACCATAATGGTTTGATACCTGAGATATATTCGACACCAAAAACGCCTCGGAGACGTAATGTTGCTAAATAATACTCCTAATCAGAGATTCCCAGTTCCCCGAAATGAATCCTTTGTTGTTCTCGAGATTCTTTTGTCGCCTTTATAACCAAGAAGGTTGCTGAGAGTATAAAACTTATTTCAGGCAAAGCTAACCTAAAAAGCGCTGTTTCTTTAATATACAACAGAAAAATATATTTACCTAGAATTCTAAGTCTTTTTGTTCCATTCGATCTACAAGCACAGCTTTTTTTCAGTTCTTTGCGAGGTTACATTAACAATCATGCACTGTCAGGGGCATGTGTTAAGACACAAGGAAGGCAAATGTCACGAGTCTAAGGTACAGGCACTGTGGCTGTTACAGTTATAACTGATATCAAGAGTGAGAGTTACCTTAGAGTGCTGTCCTGGACAGGACATAAAGTTTTATTAATGCCAAACAATAAACTTAATTATCTTAATTAAAGTGCGCGACTAGATTCTTCAAGCGATTACAAGCTCCTTAGAGACGACTTCAAGACAAATCAATTTCTCTTATATAATATTTTTAGAGTTGTGATTTCAGTTTTATAATTCTTTACGAAGTAAAATTATTACATTTCTATCTGCAAAAAGGAGGTTTAAGAGCTTATACTGACACGGAATTAAGCAAAATACGAAGTTCTTCCATGAGACCTCTTTATAAGTTCTTTTTACAAAAAACTTATATAGTTTTACTTTTATATTTCACTTTAACGGAAATAAAAAAAATGATTTTATTAATCCAGATAAAACTGGTAAAAAGCAACTATAGAGCGGCGAGGCAAGTTGAAAATCTATAGATGAAATCTCGTGTCTATAGAAGCGGAATAGATTCGATAGAGTGTAGCTTTACTTTATTTCATTTCTGTTTATCATTCATCAGAACAAAAGTATTTAGAACACATCCGGCCCACCGACCGAAAGTGGTCCTCTGAAGTGCTCAATATTTAACAAAGAAAAAAATATTACACAGTTAACGTCATATTTTAGTTTAACATCTAGGAATATTATTCGCACAAACAGGGCATGGCTAGCATTAGTCGCGATTTTCATATTTACCGTTTTATTCGTATCAAGCTTTTTGTCGGTTTCCCCCCGTTCTTTTTCAACTCTTTGTCAGCAAGCAGTGTTACAACTCCTTAATGTCCAGTGCGTATTTGTTTGTAAAAGATGAATGTTGTCGAAACGGCGCAATGTTTATAGTAATTGCAGTAGGTCGAATGATTCTTAGTTGGGAAATTATTTCGTAAGATAACATGAAAGTAGCGTGATTTAAGTAATAGTAAGAAATAGTAATAAATGAAGGAAATCTATAGGCCTAATAGCGTAAAATAACATGAAAGTAGCGTGGTTTAAGTAATAGTAAGAAATAGTAATAAATGAAGGAAATCTATAGGCCTAATAGCGTAAAATAACATGAAAGTAGCGTGGTTTAAGTAATAGTAAGAAATAGTAATAAATAAAGGAAATCTATAGGCCTAATAGCGTAAAATAACATGAAAGTAGCGTGGTTTAAGTAATAGTAAGAAATAGTAATAAATAAAGGAAATCTATAGGCCTAATAGCGTAAAATAACATGAAAGTAGCGTGATTTAAGTAATAGTAAGAAATAGTAATAAATAAAGGAAATCTATAGGCCTAATAGCGTAAAATAACATGAAAGTAGCGTGATTTAAGTAATAGTAAGAAATAGTAATAAATAAAGGAAATCTATAGGCCTAATAGCGTAAAATAACATGAAAGTAGCGTGGTTTAAGTAATAGTAAGAAATAGTAATAAATGAAGGAAATCTATAGGCCTAATAGCGTAAAATAACATGAAAGTAGCGTGATTTAAGTAATAGTAAGAAATAGTAATAAATAAAGGAAATCTATAGGCCTAATAGCGTAAAATAACATGAAAGTAGCGTGGTTTAAGTAATAGTAAGAAATAGTAATAAATAAAGGAAATCTATAGGCCTAATAGCGTAAAATAACATGAAAGTAGCGTGATTTAAGTAATAGTAAGAAATAGTAATAAATAAAGGAAATCTATAGGCCTAATGGTGTGTGGCAGGCAAACTGCTCTTTCCTAAGCTATTGGCTCTCCATTACAAGAACTGAGACCTGATTCAGAGTCAAGTACTGTGTAAGTCCTCCAAGATGTGTATGACGTATTTTAACTGAGTTTGGATTAATCTAAATATGTAAAGTTAAATATGCATCCTATTGTTTTTGTTTGGAAGGATGAATGTTGTAAGGTTTCCAAATAGACGCAGGGCGTATTGCGATCGTGACAGCTGTTGAGGAAGCGGGCGAAGGTGACGGAGATCCAATCAGATCCCTGACCTTCTCACCCAACGCGACGACAAGTGATTCAAGGCCGTAGTCACCCACATACATAAAGAAAGAGTATTTCGCACAAACTGTATTTTAATTAAACGTTCGAAACAGAAACCAGTCCATTAGCTTGGTTTACAACGAGTTACGCACGACCAGGCTTTGAATCGATTATCTCGTTACGAGATCCGTTCTGTTTATTTGGTAGTTGAAGTGTCGACAAGTGGCTTTATAATTAATTAATCATTCCGCCGAGTAATTAATGGCGGATAGCGACAAGTGCTTTATAATCGATGTTCAGCCTCGATGTCTTACGGTCTCACTTTATTTGCTTCTTCCTTTACAAACTAATATTTATGTGACATAAGGGTTAAATACATTATTACATTTGCTATAAAAGGATTTTGATGCGAGCGCGCTCACGCGCCTGTGCGTGTGTGTGTGTGTGTGTGTGTGTGTGTGTGTGTGTGTGTGTGCGCGCGCGCGCGCGCGCGCGCGTGCGGTAGTCAGATTGTCACAATGCACGAAGATTCAACACTGTTAACCTGTTAACGTTACTAGAGACGGAAATAAAACCAGATGTAAGAATTGGAAATAATTATTCAGTACAACTACTCGCACATTGGAAGGCACTGATTATTTATTAAACCATGTTTTCTCAATAGCTTTGGAATTGTTAACGTAATGATAAATTTGTTACTAAGGAAAACGTCCCATGAATATTTGTAGTAATAATTACATTTTCGTCAATAATGGGTTGTAAAATAATAAAACTTATCACCTAAATAGGTTCTAATTGTCAGAGTTGACAAAAGGTTGAGGAACAGAGAACTGTTAAGCTACAATGAGTCACTGAAGGTCATAAAAGTTCTTGCTAAACAAATGTTTTAATTTGTCCAGATTTGTATTAAGTTTCAAACTCTCGTAAAGATGTTGAAATATTAAATGTTTCAGACAAAAGGAGTCGTAAGTGATGGTAGTTATTCGTAGGCTACACAATGTTCGGAAAAGTATTCAATGAACCACAGAATGTTGATAAATTGCCTTTAGTTATCAAAATATTGTGTTGGAAGTATAAATTAGCACAAAACTCGAAACCTCTGGCTGCGCTACTGGCGTCATCTACCTCTGCACTGATAAAGATACTCGTATATCTCCCTCCCTTAATGTCCCAGCTAAATGTACAAATATAAACGCAAGTGTTTGCATGTCCGTGTCCACTTCTTACCCTCTACGTTAATATGATTAGTCTACCTTGATATAACCTTCACTTTTTAAGGTCAAATTTCAAACATTGCTATCTAGAAATATCTATATATAATATATTTTATGAACTAAAAATATCGATTCAATATATATATTTGAAGTTTAGTAGACTTGCTTATGTATTTTTTAAAGAGTCTTTTAGATAATTATATAAAAATGAAACCAATAGGCAAAGTTTTATACAATCAAAAAAGAAATAAAAAAAATAAATTTGGAACTGCGGAAGCACTCTCGTTGCAATTTCAATCATGGAAATATAAGCAACGTTACTAGAAAATTACCCAAATGATTCTCTGTCATTATTGGGCCTCACTTGGTAACAATGTACTAGGAGCTTTAAATTTTTAAATAATTAGGACGAAATGATAACATTACGTGGACAGGATCGCTTTGACATGCCCTAAACCGACTGAAGCAAGAAGTCTACCCGTTACAAGTGTTTCTTGGTAGAACTTTTCCTTTAGACTAACATAGGCAACATAGTGCTAACATGTAACCTTGTAATTGTTATTGATTTACATGTGAGAAAAAAACAACTAAATACTTCTATAGAAACTAAGCGTTAGACAGAATAAGGACGAAATCTTTGCAAAGGAGGAACTTAAAGATAGGCGAACCACATATTCCTTTTATAGAAAATTATATTAACAAAATTCCCTTTTCAAAACTCGAAGGACTGAATGTTTACAAACAGTCGTTGCTAACCTTAAATTATAAAGTAAAACAATATAACTGTGCCTTCAAATAATCATTTTTCGTCAATAGTCGAATTCAATGCTAATATTTAATTTACTTTGTTTTTATTTTGTTGTAATTTTAGGCTAATTTTCAAGAATGACTATTATTACCTACAAGAATACAAAAAAATTGTCTTGTTCTTTCTGTCAGATAAGATTAAACTAGTGGTATAAAACTCCTTAGAAGAAAATATATATATATGGGTGCAACAAGTACTGAACTAGACCTACTCTCCAAGAAGCTACTGGGAGGTGAGAGTACATTTCAAAATCTAACTTATATCAAGATTTAACCGGGAGATTTGCAATTAACTAAATATAAAACTCGGTTTAGATTTTAAAATAACTTTCAATATTACGAATTGTTTTGAAATTTTAAAGTTTATAGAATTATAAATGAACATTAATGGAGTCTGTTAAAAATGTTCTTTGACAACTTTACCTTACGATTTATTTTTAAAATCTGGAAATTTATCATGAAATTAATTCTAATCGACCAATTAAACATTAATTATAACTTTGACATAGCCTAAAACAAGCAAATCGTGCAGCTAACAGCTTCTGTTGGCGACATTGCTGTAACACCTAGTGAGAAGGACACTCAGTGTTTCCAACTACGA
>JBAIZL010000010.1:22879327-22886827 GCA_036971475.1 Prosapia bicincta
ACTACATCTACGACCACACTACAAAAATAATATCAAATAATAACTAATTTACAAAGGATAAACAAGATTAAACTCTTGTATACAATTCGCAAAAACACTCATCATTATAAGATAACATTTATAACTACAATTAAGATAATGTAAGTGCATTATAGTTATACCATGGTCACCGAAATGTTATTGTAGTTATTGTAGGTATGTTATTGTAGTTATTGTAGGTGATGGTAACTTGGCCACCGAAATGTACATAAAAGTTTAATCTTATATAACTTTATAAATTATATATTATATAATATTATTCTTGAATTGTGTTCGGGTACTCCACAATATTAATGATATATATGGCACTGCTAAGGTACAATATACTAGAATACATTGAAATCTATAGATATATTTTTGCCACTATACCAATATACAATGTGTATGATTCGTAATTTGAAAACTGTTCTCAATGATTTTTATTCCTATAAAAAATAAAATTTTATATAACTTTTTAAGACTATATAATTTTACACATGGAAAAATAAGATATTCTTCAGATATTAGTTTTAATAAGCCACGAGTTTTTGTATAATTGATTGCAAATAAAATGATTACAACACTTTGCACCATCTTGGCTGATGTATGAAGACACAATGTATCGCCGAATCATCAATTTCAAATGCACGCGATGTCCAAAACTTGCAGACATGGAATATTTAACGTATCTATTAATAAAATAAGGTTTCAATTAGTTTTGCTTAAAACAGAATTGGTTTTGTCGACGGTTACCTTTCCCAAGCCTATTGTCTGGATGCCACTCTATTCCAATGAACCCTGCCTCCGACCAGACGACGGGGTTTTAATTGATCTTGAATGGCGTTTAACCTCGTACCCGCAAAGGACGTGCACTGATTAACTTTTAGCCAACAAGTAAATGAGAAATTCTTTTCTTACGACTTGTTGGTTTATAATAAGAGAAACAAATTCTGTTCTTCAATTTAACAAAATTGCACTAAGCCTGCTATTTCTTTAGCACGGAGTGTCAACAAGAGATTATGTAAATCTTTTTCTCCTGTTCGAAAAAAACATATTTCTGTTCATTTCTTGCTGCTGTGATATCTTTTCCCTTCAAAAAGAACTGCTATTTAATTAAAGCCTTTTCAAGTTTAATAGTTTTATCAACAACTGTGGGTTTTAAAAATTTCTTTGCTTTCTTATCCCACGTCATTTTTATACACTTTTTCCTTTTAGGTTATCTAGCTTTTCATAAACTTTACGATTCATAGAAATATTTCAGGTTAAGCCTAGCTGTCCCCATACCCAATAGCACAGCCGGTTTATCTTTCACATAGTAATGCTGGATGACGTCACTGAATGGATATGTTCCTCTTGCTAAAAATATTGTGTCAGGAAATTCGGTTCTAGCTGTAGTTTTCCTGATTTGAATCCTGGTTTGTCTCCTCCATTAAAATTTTTGACGCACTCGATTGGTACAACATTTGATTTTAACACCCCCTGTTATGCCCCTATTGTTTTCTATACAACTCGTTACAATTTCCGTTTAGAGATAAGTGGCTTCATTTGAGTTATCACTTTCTCTTGTGCCCCGCTGGAACAGCTATACTTTTACAATGGCTAGTAACTGGATTTTAGGGTCACTATTTTGACTTTCACTTTCTCTTGTGCCCCGCTGGAAAAGCTACACTTTTACAATGGCTAGTAACTGGATTTTAGGGTCACTATTTTGACTTTCACTTTCTCTTGTGCCCCGCTGGAACAGCTACACTTTTACAATGGCTAGTAACTGGATTTTAGGGTCACTATTTTGACTTTCACTTTCTCTTGTGCCCCGCTGGAACAGCTACACTTTTACAATGGCTAGTAACTGGATTTTAGGGTCACTATTTTGACTTTCACTTTCTCTTGTGCCCCGCTGGAACAGCTATACTTTTACAATGGCTAGTAACTGGATTTTAGGGTCACTATTTTGACTTTCACTTTCTCTTGTGCCCCGCTGGAACAGCTATACTTTTACAATGGCTAGTAACTGGATTTTAGGGTCACTATTTTGACTTTCACTTTCTCTTGTGCCCCGCTGGAACAGCTACACTTTTACAATGGCTAGTAACTGGATTTTAGGGTCACTATTTTGACTTTCACTTTCTCTTGTGCCCCGCTGGAACAGCTACACTTTTACAATGGCTAGTAACTGGATTTTAGGGTCACTATTTTGACTTTCACTTTCTCTTGTGCCCCGCTGGAACAGCTATACTTTTACAATGGCTAGTAACTGGATTTTAGGGTCACTATTTTGACTTTCACTTTCTCTTGTGCCCCGCTGGAACAGCTATACTTTTACAATGGCTAGTAACTGGATTTTAGGGTCACTATTTTGACTTTCACTTTCTCTTGTGCCCCGCTGGAACAGCTACACTTTTACAATGGCTAGTAACTAGATTTTAGGGTCACTATTTTGACTTTCACTTTCTCTTGTGCCCCGCTGGAACAGCTATACTTTTACAATGGCTAGTAACTGGATTTTAGGGTCACTATTTTGACTTTCACTTTCTCTTGTGCCCCGCTGGAACAGCTATACTTTTACAATGGCTAGTAACTGGATTTTAGGGTCACTATTTTGACTTTCACTTTCTCTTGTGCCCCGCTGGAACAGCTATACTTTTACAATGGCTAGTAACTGGATTTTAGGGTCACTATTTTGACTTTCACTTTCTCTTGTGCCCCGCTGGAACAGCTATACTTTTACAATGGCTAGTAACTGGATTATAGGGTCACTATTTTGACTTTCACTTTCTCTTGTGCCCCGCTGGAACAGCTACACTTTTACAATGGCTAGTAACTGGATTTTAGGGTCACTATTTTGACTTTCACTTTCTCTTGTGCCCCGCTGGAACAGCTATACTTTTACAATGGCTAGTAACTGGATTTTAGGGTCACTATTTTGACTTTCACTTTCTCTTGTGCCCCGCTGGAACAGCTACACTTTTACAATGGCTAGTAACTGGATTTTAGGGTCACTATTTTGACTTTCACTTTCTCTTGTGCCCCGCTGGAACAGCTATACTTTTACAATGGCTAGTAACTGGATTTTAGGGTCACTATTTTGACTTTCTATTAGTGTACCCAAGTTATTTTTCTACCTAAAGGTATTTCAAAAACAACACTGAAAGATATTGTAGCATTGAAAGCCAAACTATAATACTACGTATTTATTAGATTCAAAATAATTCGATTACTCAAATCAATTTTTGAAATACTCAGAGCTCTTTAACAAGCTGCTTTGTTGTAATAATCTTGAATTCACTGATTAAACTATAATTAAATGATACTTAACCAAGTGAATACGTAATGGCTTACTGCGACGCGTTTCGAAACAATCGTTCCGTTTACGAAGCAAAGCCTCTACCTCGAAGTAAGCCCTTACGTATTCACTTAGTTAAGTATTATTTAATTATATCTTTAAAAATGTTGTTGTAGTAAAAAAACATAAGTAAACTCTTGAATGAAAAATAAAGTTAATAGGTTATGTACAAGATAAAAAATTAACCTATTAAAAGTATTGATTTAACGAATTAAAATGAACATGGGGATTTCCAAAGCGGCAGATGTTCCTCATATACTCCTACATGTTCCTCAGATAATCCTACATGTTCCTCAGATGCTCCTACATGTTCCTCAGGTGCTCCTACATGTTCCTCAGATACTCCTACATGTTACTCAGATGCTCCTACATGTTCCTCAGATGCTCCTACATGTTCCTCAGATACTCCTACATGTTCCTCAGATACTCCTACATGTTACTCAGATACTCCTACATGTTCCTCAGATGCTTATACATGTTCCTCAGATACTCCTACATGTTCCTCAGATGCTCCTACATCTTCCTCAGATACTCCTACATGTTCCTCAGGTGCTCCTACATGTTCCTCAGATACTCCTACATGTTACTCAGATGCTCCTACATGTTCCTCAGATGCTCCTACATGTTCCTCAGATACTCCTACATGTTCCTCAAATACTCCTACATGTTCCTCAGATGCTCCTACATATTCCTCAGATGCTCCTACATGTTCCTCAGATACTCCTACATGTTCCTCAGATGCTCCTACATGTTCCTCAGATGATCCTACATGTTCCTCACATACTCCTACATGTTCCTCAGATACTCCTACATGTTCCTCAGATGCTCCCACATATTCCTCAGATGCTCCTACATGTTCCTCAGATACTCCTACATGTTCCTCAGATACTCCTACATGTTCCTCAGATGCTCCTACACCTTCCTCAGATGCTCCTACATGTTCCTCAGACACTCCTACATCTTCCTCAGATACTCCTACATGTTCCTCAGATGCTCCTACATATTCCTCAGATGCTCCTACATGTTCCTCAGATGCTCCTACACCTTCCTCAGATGCTCCTACATGTTCCTCAGACACTCCTACATCTTCCTCAGATACTCCTACATGTTCCTCAGATGCTCCTACATATTCCTCAGATGCTCCTACATGTTCCTCAGATACTCCTACATGTTCCTCAGATACTCCTACATGTTCCTCAGATGCTCCTACATCTTCCTCAGATGCTCCTACATGTTCCTCAGACACTCCTACATGTTCCTCAGATGCTCCTACACCTTCCTCAGATGCTCCTACATGTTCCTCAGATACTCCTACATGTTCCTCAGATGCTCCTACACCTTCCTCAGATGCTCCTACATGTTCCTCAGACACTCCTACATCTTCCTCAGATACTCCTACATGTTCCTCAGATGCTCTTACATGTTCCTCGGATGCTCCTACAGACCTTTCCACTGAAGTAAAATTGTAACACCATTATCATTTACTTAAATTATTTGAAGTAACAATTATTGGTATAAAAATTAATATTTTTAATAACTGATAAATAGTTTAGAATATAACATTTAATTTTGAAATGCACGATACAGAACATTACCTAACCTATGAGAAATAAATCAGCTGATGTATGAAATCATAAGTTAATAATTTTAATTAAGTGTACGGCTTTTCTTAATATACAAGAAATCAGATTTGACAATTATTTAAACATAACCTCCAAATAACTTTTAGGTGAAGACAAAAAACGCTAGACTTAGCCCTAACCTAACCCATTAGAATCACCGTGTTGGCTGTGATAATTCTTCACGACAATTTGAGCTCGAAAATCATTAAATAAAATGTTCTTACGAAGCGAGCTGGAAGCTTTTTGTGTATGGTACTAAATGTATCACGCGTCACAAGGGGTTTCGCTTCAAAAACCTAATGCTTTTCTATTCATATCTTTAACGACCTTGATAGTTTTATCAAGGGCAAAGAAAATAATTCTGAATCTCGGATAAGGAAGTGCGTCGTTTGTAAATAAGCCCAACGAGAACATATAGCTGAAGTTTCTGGCATTCATTCAAAGCCTGCTGCCGGATCAAGCAGGCTGCAACGCAACAAGTGAGGTTTTACAGTTAAAAGTGACACCCAAGGTCTGCCTTTACGACATATCTTGTCTTTGACATTAATCATAACCTCAACAAACATTTCCTCGATTGTTTTCTTTGAGTACTTCCATTCGCAGATTCCTTTCTAGCGAAAAGTTGTCACGGCCGAAGAAAGGGACAACCGCCATCACTATTTACTTCCACAATATCAATCATTGTCTTGGCCCAAGGTCAGAGGTGTTAAAGGTTAAAGTGTGAACATGACGTGGTTATAACTTTTCTTGACAGGCAATAATGTTTGACAACTGTGATGATTGTTTCGTCTACGAGGGATCGACAGCTACATTCAGCATAATTAATTATAGAAAACGTTTGCAAAATATGAATGCTAGAAGTAGAAAATCTTTTAGGTTAGATTAACCTTTTATTATAGAGAACAAATAGTGTTTAAATATTATTATTATTATTGCAGACAATAACTTGTGTAAATATATGCATTGTAAATTTTCTAGATGTTAAGCCGTATTCTCGAACCTTGAGATTATTTATTTCATTTTTTACATAGTTTTGGAATTAATTTAATTTTTGATCGTTACGTGTTTGTTTGTTGGAAAGTAAACTATACTTAGCCCGAAACATAAATACGCGAACTGAGGGTATAGATCCATATGGGATTCCTTCATCGAAGAATGTTCAAATTAATAAGTAGTTAGCCCAATTGTCGATGCTTTAGATTGTTCAAAGGCGGGGAACTAGAGGAATGGGTCTTTGAGGTCCACAAAAATCACAGATTAGGATAAAAAAAAAGATGCGGGGTGGAAAAAACTAAAGGCGCCATTGGCTTAAGCAGCGAAAGAAAACCGACCACTATCTAGTATAGCAATAAGAATTATTGTTGCAAACAAATTTTGTAAATTGAAAATGTATTTTTAAATGAATATTGTTAATTGTATAAAACAAAAATAATAATAATGTTTATATTATTTGTTGCACCATTTCTTGAAATGAAAAATAATTACAATTCTTTTAAAATATATATTTGCCGTATTATTGCGTTTCTGTGACTGAATAAACAAAAATAAAAATATTTTAAGAAAAAGGTTTTCAGGTAAACATTTCTCACGAAGAAGCGAATTTTATTTATGAACTTCTTAAAATTGTATAACCTCAATTAAAACAGGTTTCATTTTAATCGTCCAAATTCTCAACCATTTTCCAAAATGATTTAGAGTAAAACATTACAACTTTTTACCAGGATACATACTCCATTATAGAAAATTAATGGCACATGTATATATAAGTACAGCTTTATTTGATTATTATTTAAATATTTTTAATACTAGATATTTTTTATTCTTCAATTGATGCAATTTTGTGCTTTAGCTTATAATTTTCAGATTATTGTAAATTGTAAGCAAAACTCAAATCGATTATTAAGGCAAACTAGTTCATACACTTGAATGTCTATGAGCAAAACGAAGTGTGTGAGTTAAGTGTTAATACAATGGTACACGACATTGATTTACTCGGCCTAAATAAACCTTGAATCAATTAGTAACACCCATTTGGGAGCTACCACTATAATGCGGCCAGACATGGAAAATTGCCATCGCGAGAATTTCTGCGTCCGCAAGTATTTCACTAATATCAATTATGAGTAGAAAGGAAATAACTATCGAACATTTTAAAACAATGAACTGAAATATGTTTTTAATATCTGCATAGATAAAGAGTAAACGTTTTAAACTGTGATTGAAATAAATCATACCGTGATATATTAATGTGAATATTCTATACCAAATTTGGAATACAGTATATTAAAATTGTTGGACAGTAATATATCGTCTTCCGACTATAAACAACGCAATGCTAAGCTATGTATGAACCGTTCACTTGGCTAATATGACCTTGAAAGAACATGTTCTGTAATTTACAACTCAACTTTGTAAAGTCGTTTCCATAAATGCATAGTTAACTGAACGCCAGTGATCGCTCCCAGTAGCGTGATGGGAAAACTGGAAGCGGAATTAATTTAGCCTTTTCATTCACAT
>JBAIZL010000010.1:22891827-22899327 GCA_036971475.1 Prosapia bicincta
GATAAGAAGCCCTCTACAACATGGGGGGGGGGAGATTAATCTTGTAAAAATATGGTTCAAAGACTTGAATTGGATCCAACTGGCAAAGTAGACTGGACAGGTGGGGTTAAATCGCCAGATCAAGAAAGAGAAGCAGTAAGTGAAATTTTATACACTGAAGATTTGTGTCCTTGTAATATGGAATAAACTGAAATATGGAAGAAACTGGATTTCATCTGAGATGTAATATCACCCAAATGCTCTTGTTCAGAAGGGCAATGCTCCACATGAATATTTCACCAAAGACTTTTCAAAATATTGTATGAAAAGGATTTAGAAAAAACAGCGAACTAGGAAAGCAATTATACGACATAAAATCTAAATTTAAAGTCTATTTCAAAAACTGTTTTAGGCCAGCTGTGAATGTTGCATTATTTCATTTTTTTTTATTTTGAAGTTAATATTGCCTTGTAAAGGATATGAAAAGGATTATATTAGGATTTAGGTATAGACAACGTCCTATATCTTATCCAAACCCGAAGGCGCTTCACAGGATTATGCGAACCTCGCACATCGACGAGCGCGTACACTCACACTCGCTGACTTGCCTAACTGCCTTCGATGGTTTTCCATGATTCACCTTTTAGGCCTTGGTCTACAAAATTAAAATTTTTAAACTGTACACGTAGGAAATTTTTACTGATATTTTTTGATTGTACATGTTTCCTTGGAAGTAGAGGTCCAACAATACACAATTATGGTAAATTTATTATATATATATATATATATATATATATATATATATATATATATATATATATAGATAGATAGATAGATAGATATCGCACATCGTTATTTAATGACTGTTATCTCTTCTATTGGAGTAACATAATTACATTGTTTTTGGACTCTATTTCTAAATAATAATATATATAATTAAAAAATGTCAGTAAAACGTATGTAGATCTCACCGCTTAAAATTTTTAATTCTGTAGACAAAGCCTAGTAGGTGACTCATCGGTCACAGTTAGGCAGGTAGGCAACCCGGTTGGGTCAGCACTAGTGTGTGTGATGGTCACCTTAAGGTATTTACCCGCTAGAACGTATCATACAAGGACCGTGTAGGAAACATGTAGAAAAATTTTATTTGCATCATTAGAATCTAAAAACGCCCATTAGACCATTCCGTCATTGGGCAACACAGTAGCGTGCCATGCCCGGCTAGCTCAGCATTTGTCGGCCAGCATATTTTGCAGCATATACTCCATGGATGGTACGTGACACAGTCAAACCCCGTTGCAAACGAGGAAATACTGGTAAAGCTTTTCTTCATCTTCAACTAGGTGCCTATATAACGGGCTTCCAAGTTCTATTACGGGAGCGCGATGCCCCTTTAGGACCTACAGCACAGATGCAGAACCCAACGAGTAAGTAGTCTCCTGTAATTACTACATAGATGTACTCTTGGTGACGCGTCCGCTGGGTACCTGCAGCACAAATCCAGAACCCAACGAGTAAGTAGTCTCCTGTAATTACTACATAGATGTACTCTTGGTGACGCGTCCGCTAGGTACCTACAGCACAGATCCAGAACCCAACGAGTAAGTAGTCTCCTGTAATTACTATATAGATGTACTCTTGGTGACGCGTCCGCTGGGTACGTACAGCACAGATACAGAACCCAACGAGTAAGTAGTCTCCTGTAATTACTACATAGATGTACTCTTGGTGACGCGTCCGCTGGGTACGTACAGCACAGATACAGAACCCAACGAGTAAGTAGTCTCCTGTAATTACTACATAGATGTACTCTTGGTGACGCGTCCGCTGGGTACGTACAGCACAGATACAGAACCCAACGAGTAAGTAGTCTCCTGTAATTACTACATAGATGTACTCTTGGTGACGCGTCCGCTGGGTACGTACAGCACAGATACAGAACCCAACGAGTAAGTAGTCTCCTGTAATTACTACATAGATGTACTCTTGGTGACGCGTCCGCTGGGTACGTACAGCACAGATACAGAACCCAACGAGTAAGTAGTCTCCTGTAATTACTACATAGATGTACTCTTGGTGACGCGTCCGCTGGGTACCTACAGCACAGATACAGAACCCAACGAGTAAGTAGTCTCCTGTAATTACTACATAGATGTACTCTTGGTGACGCGTCCGCTGGGTACCTACAGCACAGATACAGAACCCAACGAGTAAGTAGTCTCCTGTAATTACTACATAGATGTACTCTTGGTGACGCGTCCGCTGGGTACCTGCAGCACAGATACAGAACCCAACGAGTAAGTAGTCTCCTGTAATTACTACATAGATGTACTCTTGGTGACGCGTCCGCTGGGTACGTACAGCACAGATGCAGAACCCAACGAGTACAGAAAGGCTATCATACGCCTGTAGTTGTCTACACGCCTATAGTTGTACGCTGTTGATCCGTTACAGTGGTCAAGGTAGTGATCAAACGTTTTTTCTCGTGCCTGACACGGTCCTATGACGGTCACGGCATGATACATTCTAACGGGTAAAGACCTTTATCCTCTGAGTTCACATAGAAACCTACATGAGCAAGATAACAAAGCATCAAATGATATAATGGTGCTTTAGTTAGCTTAAACCATGTGGGAAATGTAAGTAATACTGCCATAAAGCTGTGTTTATCTTTGTATTTTATAGAATACATTATACTATATTAAGTAAGTGAATAATGTTGCCAGTATTGTGAAAATATATTGGTTTTAAATTCAAATATTTATATAAATAATTTATTATAATGTACTATTGATATAATTTACAATTTTTGTTTAACTAAATAATATCTCTTTAAATTTATTTGTCGTCTCAATCAAATAGTTTAAAACATTCGGAAAGGCCCTTCGAGTCATATTATAATATTTCAAAGGAACACTGTTAAACAAATAAGATTTAATCAGTTCCTATATAATAAAAGTAAAGTAATTTTATTCAACTAGAACAACTGTTGTAACTAAACAACTTGAATAAAAGTTACAAAGAAAGATCTTTCCAAGCTAGTGTAACATCTTAAACTGAATAGAAGAACCAAAAATAAATCCCGGAGCTCTCTCCAGCTGACATGTAATATTGTATCTTCAAGAAGCCCTTGTCGTAAAGGAGGGTAATTTGTTTCACATGACTATCTCTCCCTCGATCTGATTTAACAAGCTCATTTCTCAAAACATTGTATGAAAAATATTTAGAAAGAGTAGTAAGAAAATGGTCTCATCAATTATATCGTGTTTTGGAATGTATTCCTTCACCTTACAGTGTGGGATGGTAAACGAGGAGACGTCTTGTGTTGGTTTCTGTTTTATTATATAGCTTCCCTTTTTCATTTTAAACTCTACTGATATTGAAATAATAAGTAAAATTAACAATACACGAATTAACATTAAATAACTAAAAAAATAATCTTGGTATTTGCCTGAAGAGGTTAGGCCGTAAATCCGTGTGGGATGTTTGAATTAAACTCTTGCTTTGTTTTATTTACATCTTGTATTGTGGTATTGGCTATATTAACATTAGGCCCTTTAATGCAGTATTCCAACTATGCAATGTTACTTTGTTTATCAGAAAAATGTATATAGAATGTTACATGGCAACAGTAGGTTTGATTTGAGTCTTCCGAGATTCTCTCATGACTTATTACACAGCTCAACTTGTTACAATTTGTTATAATAGAATATAATCAGTTACGTAAAGACGTTTTTATAAAAAAAAACTAATTTTGTAGTCCACATAATTGCTAGGTTTCTGAAATGGCGGATTAAAAATTATTAATAGTGCGAGAGAGCATCGAGTTCAAAAATATCAATACACCAATAAAATAATAGCCGAAGCCATTTATAGAAAACAGATGGACATTAAACTGTGGTAAACTATTAAAATGACTGCCATCGTTCGCTTCGCTCAATCAATTACCAACCCAATAACCTCTAGTCACGACTCCAACATGGATTCCATTGTTATTAATGACTCTGGTCGGGGTCGTTTAATTTAAAACGTTTTAATCTGAGATGAACAAGTCAAGTGTCAGGTAAATTAAAGGGTTGGGATAGAAAAAACCACCTGCATTAGTCAACTTGGAACTAATGGGGGTCCCTATTTGTTTACACCCCGGGTCGGCAACGAATGTAAAGTAGTGTTAATTGGTCTGATTTTACGTTAACAGTTAAAGCACACAGGTTCTGGCTACCTGCTGCCGACGCGGCTAGACAGACGTGTAGGCCTATATACTTCTGTATGACTGATCTTCAAAATCTACTTCACTAAATGAAGAAACTTCGATTCAAAAACGTACCGCAGAGAGTGGCATTATTATATGAATGGCTTTCTATGTACAAGAGATAGAATCGTTACATTTAAGACAAGCTGAAGATGAAGAGCGACTCGAATACTATTAAACATGACTCAAAACAATTAAATATTGTTTTTTGTAACAAATTAAATTAAATTATAAAATTCTCTAGAGCTTCTCTGTATCCACAGCTAATATTTAAACTAAGGAACACCAATTCACAAAGGTAATATATAAATTAAGGGACACCAACTCACACAGGTAATAAATAAATTAAGGGACAACAACTCACACAGGTAATAAATAAATTAAGGGACACCAACTCACACAGGTAATAAATAAATTAAGGGACACCAACTCACACAGGTAATAAATAAATTAAGGGACAACAACTCACACAGGTAATAAATAAATTAAGGGACACCAACCATCAATAATGTTTTGTTCAAGTGCGAAAGAAACTTAAAATGTAAATATAAAGTTGTAAAAATGTATTATTGCACTTTTAAATGGAAATACAATGAAATAAAAACTTTCTACTACATAAATAGTTGGAAATAATTTAAATAATGCAATAGCATCGTCAACAGCTGACAATATTTCAAGTTGACTTGGGCTTACCTGAAGAGAAAGCTCACAGACCTGTAAGTTCTGAAAATGTTTTTTTTATTGACTGTGATCAATCAAGTTGACTATAATCGCCTGTGACGAACGCGAAACAAATGGAAAATGTAGAAAAGATTAAGGTAAACGCATGGATATCTGTGGTTTAAAGTATACGATGAGATCTTCTCTGCGCAGCCGAGTTGCACATCTAAACTAAATTTGCTCTCTATTACGTGGGCAGGCCTAATGTTAAGAATAAAACTATATATGGTGGATAATGTGTGTCGCTCGAGTGTGTTCCTAATGCACCTCAGAATGACGCTAAATCCTCTCCATTCCAGAGGTTCAGAACGAATAGTTGGCCAATGAGGACTAAATTGTACAGATAAAAGTCTGCCTCATGTGCCTTGGCCGTTTGTTGACTATATACAAGGCCGTTCGGATTTGTGTACATCAGATCTGAAACTTAGGACAAACGGCAATCCTAACCATAGAATCAAGTTCTGGAGAGAAGATTGTTAAGTCTTCAAGTCCCTGCTACTGATAAGGTTTCTTGGTGCTACATCACTGTGTCTCATAAGATTACCTTTGTATTCCAATCTTCTCTTAGTTGTTATCCATGTCACTCCTCTTACCCAACCCTTCTTCTTACCAAACCTCTCCTGTTACCCAACCTCTCCTCTCACCAAATCTCTCCTGTTGCCCAACTTCTCTTACCCAGCCTCTCCTATTACTAAATCTCTTCTGTTAACTAACCTCTCCTCCCACCAAATCTCTTCT
Organism: Prosapia bicincta; assembly: GCA_036971475.1. Taxonomy (NCBI): domain Eukaryota; kingdom Metazoa; phylum Arthropoda; class Insecta; order Hemiptera; family Cercopidae; genus Prosapia; species Prosapia bicincta. The sequence goes on from JBAIZL010000010.1 coordinate 22,897,517, forward strand.
CTTACCCAACCTCTCATCTTACCAAATCTCTCTTGTTTCCAACCTCTCTTCTTACCCAACTTCTCCTGTTATCCAACTTCTCTTACCCAGCCTCCCCTCTTACCCAATCTCTCCTGTTACTCAACTTCTCTTATCCAACCTCTCCTCTTACCAAATCTCTCCTGTTACCCAACTTCTCTTACCTAACCTCTCCTCTAATCAAATCTCTCCTGTTACCCAACTTCTCTTACCCAACCTCTCCTCTTAATAAATCTCTTGTTATCCAACTTCTCTTACCCAACCTCTCCCTTACCAAATCTCTCCTGTTACCCAACTTCTCTTACCCAAACTCTCCTGTTACCCAACTTCTTTTACCTAACCTCTCCTCTTATCAAATCTCTTCTGTTACTCAACTTCTCTTACCCATCCTCTCCTCTTAATAAATCTCTTGTTATCCAACTTCTCTTACCCAACCTCTCCCTTACCAAATCTCTCCTGTTACCCAACTTCTCTTACCCAAACTCTCCTGTTACCCAACTTCTTTTACCTAACCTCTCCTCTTATCAAATCTCTTCTGTTACCCAACTTCTCTTACCCAACCTCTCCTCTTAATAAATCTCTTGTTATCCAACTTCTCTTACCCAACCTCTCCCTTACCAAATCTCTCCTGTTACCCAACTTCTCTTACCCAAACTCTCCTGTTACCCAACTTCTTTTACCTAACCTCTCCTCTTATCAAATCTCTTCTGTTACCCAACTTCTCTTACCCAACCTCTCCTCTTAATAAATCTCTTGTTATCCAACTTCTCTTACCCAACCTCTCCCTTACCAAATCTCTCCTGTTACCCAACTTCTCTTACCCAAACTCTCCTGTTACCCAACTTCTTTTACCTAACCTCTCCTCTTATCAAATCTCTCCTGTTACCCAACTTCTCTTACCCAACCTCTCCTCTTAATAAATCTCTTGTTACCCAACCTCTCCCTTACCAAATCTCTCCTGTTACCCAACTTCTCTTACCTAACCTCTCCTCTTATCAAATCTCTCCTGTTACCCAACTTCTCTTACCCAACCTCTCCTCTTAATAAATCTCTTGTTACCCAACCTCTCCCTTACCAAATCTCTCCTGTTACCCAACTTCTCTTATCCAACCTCCTGTTACTCAACTTCTCTTACCCAAACTCTCCTGTTACCCAACTTCTTTTACCTAACCTCTCCTCTTATCAAATCTCTCCTGTTACTCAACTTCTCTTATCCAACCTCTCCTCTTACCAAATCTCTCCTGGAAATTATTACAACATAACCTTCAATGTTTTATCTATTCGTAATTTGTGTATTTTCATTCACGTCAAAATTTCTCGCACACACCATCTTATATCTAATATAACTTAATTTGTGCTGCTTGAAAAATAATACATTATTCTAAAAAAAGTATTTATTGAAATAAGTCGTATAAATATACAAAAAGGTAAGACAAACATTAAGATTTTTAAAGCATCCTACTCCAACTAATTCTATTTGTAATTAAAATTGAAGTCTGAATAATACGGGCTTATTTTTATACGCAAATATTTTACACATGAATTTTTAAAATTATTTACAAAATCACAGAGTCTTCAGTTTACTCTGTGAATCTCAAACAATTAAATAGCCTGAATTGTTGATTTAGGCTATAATTATTTTATAAATACATTTATAAACTTTCATTTCTCAACATATTTTTTGCGTTGAGCTATTAATGTTTTGTATTATATTTTTCCATTTATTGTTTTTGTAATGTTATGTTTATAAGCTTTTTTACAGAAAGTATTAGTCATTGCATGAGCAGGTCTAA
>JBAIZL010000010.1:22904327-23024327 GCA_036971475.1 Prosapia bicincta
ACGGTATGCCTGAAGCTTGCATTCTTGCACAAAATTCCAACGTCCATCCACCATGACCAGTTTCGGCTGCAAATAGTCACTTAAAGTGCAGACCATATCAAACAGAAGTGAAGGTAACAGCACAATGGGATTTAAGGCTTTTCTTCTGGACCACCTACGTAGTAAACGCTTTGTTGAGGCTGTTCAAAAGGCAAGTATTATATGAAGTGGGTTTTTTATTGCTATATTTATGAAGTAAATTTGTATTTTACCGTAAAATTCCGGGCAATCGCTTTCATAGCAGTACTGAAATACGGACGTGACATTTTCAATACTTGAAACATCTGTTGAATATGATATTTTAAATTTATTTAAAATAGAATCTAAACTGCAGAAGATTTAGAGTTTATGTTTGTATGTGTTTATAATCAGATGCATGGCTACTTTGCTCCGTCGCTAATCTATGTGTGCCAAGTGGAAGCTAACATTCCAAAAGCTTGTTTGTAACATACCAAAGTAATAAATTCCTAGCACCAATATATTGATTGATTGAGTGTGTGTGCGTCCGAGCGTGATTTTGTATATATGTTGTAATCCTTGGATGAAATTCTTTTTCTTGTCATGCATATATATTGCATATATATATATGCACGTGATTCAATAAACACTCTCATAAAAATAATATTGTAATTTTGCATATATATATATATATATATATATATATATATATATATATTTATATATATATTAACCTTGTAATACTGTTTTCTTGAAATCACTCATCACTTTTGCTATATGTAGTTAAAGAGACTTAACTTTCTAAGATTGATGGTATCTTCATTGTCAAGCATCAGCTAAACTGGGTGTTGTGGTAGGTTGCCATGTGTGCCAGATAAAGAGGGTGTGTGTGAAAAATAGAGAGAGAGAGAGAGAGAGTTTATTTTAATAACAAAAAATAACTGCAATACCCAATCTTTAATTTATCCCAACAATATTTGATTTTTCTAAAACGTTTCTTTAAAACGGTTCCATAAATTGTTAATACATTTTAAATCTGTTTTATAACGATTTTTAGTGAGTTTACAGTATAACTAAGATATCAAATATTTCATAATAAACTATTTGTAGGTGTATTGCCTCGTTATAGTTCTTGTGTCAATTCCTTGCGTTTAGAGATTTTAATTTTACCAAACAATTTGGAAAATGTTACGATTTCAAATTTCACTCATTATTTTTACCTAAAAGAGTGGAGTTTTAAGTTTTCGTGTTCTCTAAAAAAACAACTTTTTCTTTATATATATATATATATATGTGCTGCGTGTTTATCTCTAAATAAAAATATTGAGATTAAATTTTTCTGACAAAGATAGTATGACATGTGACAATATTTTCTAAACGATTTTTCAATGCTATTGGTTTTCTCTTTGGGTAAGATATGAACTATGTCAAGAACCACAGACAAAGGGCAACGCTACCACCTCGAAGTTGCTACATCGGCTTCCGCTTATCTTCTCCACTTATTCCCGGAACTAAATCATGCAAAGCGAGCCAGTTTTACTGGACATTCACTATGGCCTGGTAAGTAATGAAATCAATTTGGTAAGAATAGGTAATATGCTAGGAAATGTTGTTTCCACGACTGTTAAAGTATCAACTCTAATAATTAAAGCTTGTGTCGTGTGTTGTCGATAACCAAAGTGATGAATTTAGTTACAACAAAATCAGTTTTTTATTAACAACTATGTTGGTAAATGCTTTTATAGAAGCTAAAAGCCAAGTATGTAAGTACTAAAACCTTCGCTTCACTGGCATTCAAAAGGTTTCAAATACTTTGAAATTTCATCGGTTGTTTCATAACTAAAATGAAGAATATATTTTTGCACTATTCTTTGACTTACATAGCATTAAATTTGCTTCAAGAAAGAATTTCAGAAGAAATATTTTAGGGGAAAATATTTTTATTTATTACAAAATTTAAATTTTAAATCTACAATAGATTCTATACATTAGTGAGTTTATAATTTGTGTTTGTTCATAAGCTCAGATATTATATTTCATTACCAAAATCTCAAAAAACTACTTTCAAATTTAAATAAAACTGTAAATACATAAATTTGGTTACAATGAGGGAGTATAACTTAATAAACTTCGTATTAATATAGATCTGCAGAGCACGTATGTGGTATGTGTACAAAGTAAGACTATTTTCGAATGTCTTCTGGCACAAATAGTGAGTAATATTAAACGATGATATGGTTTGACATGACACATTGCAAAGTGGAGTCGCGAGGCTGTTGACCTAACTTGGAAGGACGGACCTAACCTTGTGACGGAGTATACACAAGTGCTGAACTGCAGTTTGTGCTGAATACTGAATCACTGGGAAACATGTTCCAGGAACATGGCGGAGTCAGTGTACCAAGCCCGTTGTGAGAATACAGCATTGCAAACATGAAACATTAAAATATTATGCTTTGTTTTTCATTTTTTTAAAAATATAAGAACAAAATCAATCAATTAAACATTCTTTAAGCATCTGATCACAGTAGGGAGTCCATATTACACTTAAAAATTTCTGAGAAACGAAGAAAAATAATTGAGAAATTTAATTTTATCTTTATTAGATATTTACCTTTCAGTAAGTTCTACTGACGTTTCAGTGTTTTAAAGATTATTTAAAAATTGCTCTTAAACAAAACACCTCACACTAGTTAAACACAATATAGGAAGTGTTCCTATATATTGAATTCCTCTTTGGAATTTTAAATTTTCCGCACTTTTCAGTTTATCATATGTATATTTGTTTAAATTTACTCTAATGTCTTATGTATTGCTCATTTATACCTCTATTATTGTTATACTTGTTTAATTTTTCTGTTAGTAGTAACATCTTCACAAGACTGGTGGCCAGAATCCATAATTATATTAGTCATAGTATAATACGGGGTAGGGGTAGATATCATATATATATATATATATATATATATATATATATATATATATATATATATATATATAAAAGGAACAAAAGTCTAAATACAAATACAAGAATTATAATCGAATTCTTGTATTTGTATTTAGACTTTCGTTCCTTATTAATACACAAGAAAACATACTGCGATATTTATATACATATATATATATATATATATATATATATATATATATATATATATATATATATATATATATATATTCTTGATATTTAACGTTATTCATTGTTTTTCCGTTGCACTGACTTTATGAAGTTAATATATTACTAAGTAAGTAATTTAATCCACCATTAAGTGCAATAATTTTACCTTGAGTGATGAGGCACCTTTCGGTCAATTGACCATTGTCGAATCACTGATGTTTTTCTCTACTGAGAAAAACATCAGTGATTCGACAATGGTCAATTGACCGAAAGGTGCCTCATCACTCAAGGTAAAATTATTGCACTTAATGGTGGATTAAATTACTTACTTAGTAATATATTAACTTCATATATATATATATATATATATATATATATATATATATATATATATATCGCAATATGTATTCTTGTGTATTAATAAAGAACTAAGTCAAAATACAAATACAAGAATTATAATTGAATTTACAATTTTCAGTTATAAATTCAATTATAATTCTTGTATTTGAATTTGGACTTAGTTCTTCATATATATATATATATATATATATATATATATATATATATATATATATATATATATATATATATACATTGTTTGTAATCGTTAGATGAAATTATTTGTTCTGGTTAAATATATACAGATAAATTAAACCATTTCATAAATACAAATATTTATTTTATTTTACATTGTTAAAGCTTTTCCATGCGAAATAGTATCGGCATATTCAAAACTTATATAGGCCTCCCTCTTTGTAGTTCTGTGGTTACATTAGGACCTCACACTTCTACAAAGAGGTATGTAAGTTTTAAAAAGTTTATCAGCGAAAAGCTTTGGATATAAATTAATAAATATTCTTGTATTTGAATAACCTATGTTGTTTTAAATTATTAAACAAGAAAACGTATTGTACATATATATATATATATATATATATATATATATATATATATATATATATATATATACATATATACATATATTACATATACATATATATTATATATATATATATATATATATATATATATATATATATATATATATATATATATATATAAGAGAATTGCAAGTTCAATATCGGTTATATATTTATTTATTTATTTATATAGAAATATTATATTTATATATGCACATAAATGTATAAATAAATATATAACCGATATTGAACTTGCAATTCTTATAAAATGTGCTGTTTACCCTATCACATAATAATGGGCGTTGGCGAGCACAAAGGAAACTTAATGTTGGTAGCCAAATATTCTTTAAAATACATAAATAGCTTCCTATAACAAAAATAACACTATTTGTACGTCGTTAAAAACGTAATTTAGTTCCAGTATTTCAGTACAGAACGATATAGTGAATGTGTATTTATAATATGTGTTTTTCTTATGCAATTATTACTAACGTAATTGATTGCATAAGTATATCAATTATTGACAGATTTCATCGCAACTGTAAATGAAAATTATAGTTTTTTAAAATTCTAATGACAAATATCAAGAAATCGAAAAATATGACTACTATCCCACATCTCTAGATTAGGGACCTACTATATTTCTTAGGAACAGTAAACATTTTAACATATTTAATAGAATATTTTGTTGAATCTTATTTTTTTACGTCACAATTTTCCTATGTAAAAACACACCCGTTAAGTAAAGTAAAAAAATTAATAAACGAGATTTTAATTGGTTTTTTATTGTGGCATATTTGGAAACTCATCAAATTTTTGGTTTGTTACTATGACATGTCTTTGCTTTCGTGAACCGGATGCGTTAACTTTCAGAACTATGTTAACATTATATACTACAGCACACTATCGATTAAGAATGTGAGATATGCCAGGATCTTCAACTGGCCAACAGTCATAAAAATTCAAGCTCAATTTAACTCAGGGTCTAGACAGGAAATCATAAATATTTCAAATCTGGGGCTATTTTAATTTTTTTGTGACAACTTTATTTTATTATTATCATTTTTTTGAAGTGAATTCATGCTTTTTCGTCTAATTTACAAATATATTTTATAATAATTTTCTGTAGCATCTTAAATTAAATCTGTGTGTAAGATATTAAATAAAAATTTAAACCTACAAATTAAATAAACGTTTTTTTCCAAAATATCTAACACAAGTTTATCATAAAACTAATAATTTATGAAGTAAGTATATAACTAATAGAATATATTAGGTCATATAATACTATTGCTATATTATTTATTAAATTATCTATTCAACTAAGTATTTATTATTATTAATTAATATATTATAGCTATTCCTATAGTATGAGCTAACTGTAGTAGAAAAAAAAATAAAAAATTCATTAAGAAATATTTTAATTCTTCAACACATCAGGAATGTATTATTTTGATAGTCAAAAATTTACTAAGCTGAGAGTAATACAGTCAACTTTACCTCCTTCTTTAATTAATTTCAAATCAGTAAACATTATATTCAAGCAGCTTTAACGACGCCTTCAGAAGATTGAATATGGGTCAGGGGAAGTTTCGCTGTCACCATAAAACGCTGTAAACTTGAACATATGGGTTACGAATAACCCTTCGCTCAGTTACGATTTAATCTGCATGGAAAAGCGTAGCGGAAAGGGAGGCCCTTTTGCGTAGCTTGGCCGCAAAATCTGACCAAAACACAAATATTTTCAAAACAACTAAAAAATTTAAAATAGCCTCAAGAAGAACAAATATCAGATGCGGATTAGAGTTTTCCAAAAAGAAGATTTGTAAAACAGTCCCGGCAGGTGGTACTTTAAATTATTAGGGCTATATTTACCTCAAACAAATTAGTAAATTTACTTGCCTAATAAATATAGCCTATAACAATAACAAGTCTGTAAATTAAATTAATTCCTTTATCATTAAAGGCATAATGCCACATATTATAACCATTATTATTCATGCAATATAGAACGTTGTATACCCTATAAATAAAGTATTAAAACATCTGATTTATGAAATCATACTAATGTATGCCATAACTGAATCAAATAAAATACTTCTAAATAGTTAATTTCCTTTGAAACATAACATCCAAATAACCTCTAAGTTAAGACGAAAACAAAAGTTAACGTTAACTTTCACAATGATAGGCTTTCAGTAACGTTCAAACAATAAGAGAGAAAAGAGAGTTTTGCACGGATCTGTTATAAAAGCTTGAGGTGTAGAGGGAATGAATTTTTTATGCATTCTCGTTGTAATTCCCAAGTGATGACGTCACGATATACAGATTCACTTTCATGTAGAGTTTTTATATGTTTGACCAATGGAAGTTACACTTCATAAATAATCCCAAAACCAATTAAGAAAACCTCAATAAATGTCATAAATTAAATGAGAATATAAAAATTATTTGTGTGTACTATAACAACAACTTACACATTATTTTGTTAAAATGTTTGGAAAACGCATTCTTTATGTTTTTCTTGGTACTAAATTAGTGCATACCTATTTAAAATGTAAATAAAGAGTAATTCAACAATTAGGCCTACACTTAAATAATGTTTAAATTATAAGATTGCTCACGGACTGAAATAGCAATGTCAGTGTAATGCGAAGTCTCCCATAATGACCTATTTACACGTATACACATTGCGGGCTACGAGTTTACCAAGGCTGTTGACATTGCAACGAAGGTAACACCGCGACGGTTCTTCACGAAATCTGCCGAGCGTTGCTTTCCTCTTCTCTCTGAATCACTGGAAATTCTGTTCCAAGAAACCCAACTTGGCAGGCATAAATATGATACAGGAAGTAACCAAGCAGTTATCTAAATCTTGGATTAGGTTTCAGCAGTTCGGATAGGTTAGGTTATACCAAACTTGACATGCGCATTTATGTTCACAATTTGTTTGAATTTAAAAAACAAAACTGTGAATAGTCCACAACGCCGATAAACTTGATTTCAATGCCAACATTCCAGTTTGCACGTTGAGCACTGGGTTTATGTTCCTGGATAAAAAAAGGAACTGCTCTAACGTTTGTTATTTAGCTCGTTACTTTCGTTCGTTTAAGGCCGTTTTTATAATAAGGAAATTACTTTTGTGTAACGCCGTTCCAATAACTGTTTTCGGATAATAACAGGGATTAAACAATTTCCTGCATTACTTTTAAAGGATATTTATGAAGGACGAAACAATGTAACAATATTTACACTTTGCAACTGAAGTTTAGTATTGCTGCTGATCGTAAATTTTTGATTTATTAACTCATCGGGAACTGCTACGATGGAATGAGTAGTTCGGAATATTTATCCTTCCAAAGACCTCCAGGAAGAAGAGAATGAATTTTTACCTATATACTTAACATATGTTATTTTGTCTAAATGAGGTCGTCTTGGGAGGTGATGGTATTATCTACTCGGAGAACATAACTTTTACGAAATATTTTTTTGCTGTATTCAGATATTTTTGTTCCATACATTTAAATTTCGTATAAAATCAATATAAAGGACCTTTCTATAATTATTTACGATTAGGTGAAAATGTTAATACAAAGGAGTATAATAAACTTTATCAGAAAGCTACCATTTATTAATAGAAGTTATACATGAAGAAGGTTAATTTGTTAACGAAAATATGCATAAATTCTATGTTACAACGGTTATTTGGCTACAAAGTTCCAGTTCCTTTCTTTTGTTGATTTTGATCGCTATAAATTTAATTCTTCATGACAAGTTGTTTACCAATATCGGTCTTAGAGTAAAACGCCAAAGCAGCTCTTACATCATTACCTAGGATGCCTCTTTCTCTTAAGGTGCTCTTCAGGGTACTTAGTATCTAGAACGCTCTAGTTATAGTTGGAGACAGTTTATGTTCAATACACAGTCTTCAGCAGGGTACTTAGTCTCTAGAACGCTCTAGTTATAGTTGGAGACAGTTTATGTTCAATACACAGTCTTCAGTAGGGTACTTAGTCTCTAGAACGCTCTAGTTATAGTTGGAGACAGTTTATGTTCAATACACAGTCTTCAGCAGGGTACTTAGTCTCTAGAACGCTCTAGTTATAGTTGGAGACAGTTTATGTTCAATACACAGTCTTCAGCAGGGTACTTAGTCTCTAGAACGCTCTAGTTATAGTTGGAGACAGTTTATGTTCAATACACAGTCTTCAGCAGGGTACGTAGTCTCTAGAACGCTCTAGTTATAGTTGGAGACAGTTTATGTTCAATACACAGTCTTCAGCAGGGTACTTAGTCTCTAGAACGCTCTAGTTATAGTTGGAGACAGTTTATGTTCAATACACAGTCTTCAGCAGGGTACTTAGTCTCTAGAACGCTCTAGTTATAGTTGGAGAGAGTTTATGTTCAATACACAGTCTTCAGCAGGGTACTTAGTCTCTAGAACGCTCTAGTTATAGTTGGAGACAGTTTATGTTCAATACAAAGTCTTCAGCAGGGTACTTAGTCTCTAGAACGCTCTAGTTATAGTTGGAGACAGTTTATGTTCAATACACAGTCTTCAGCAGGGTACTTAGTCTCTAGAACGCTCTAGTTATAGTTGGAGCCAGTTTATGTTCAATACACAGTCTTCAGCAGGGTACTTAGTATCTAGAACGCTCTAGTTATAGTTGGAGACAGTTTATGTTCAATACACAGTCTTCAGCAGGGTACTTAGTCTCTAGAACGCTCTAGTTATAGTTGGAGACAGTTTATGTTCAATACACAGTCTTCAGCAGGGTACTTAGTCTCTAGAACGCTCTAGTTATAGTTGGAGACAGTTTATGTTCAATACACAGTCTTCAGCAGGGTACTTAGTCTCTAGAACGCTCTAGTTATAGTTGGAGACAGTTTATGTTCAATACACAGTCTTCAGCAGGGTACTTAGTCTCTAGAACGCTCTAGTTATAGTTGGAGACAGTTTATGTTCAATACACAGTCTTCAGCAGGGTACTTAGTCTCTAGAACGCTCTAGTTATAGTTGGAGACAGTTTATGTTCAATACACAGTCTTCAGCAGGGTACTTAGTCTCTAGAACGCTCTAGTTATAGTTGGAGACAGTTTATGTTCAATACACAGTCTTCAGCAGGGTACTTAGTCTCTAGAACGCTCTTGTTATAGTTGGAGACAGTTTATGTTCAATACACAGTCTTCAGCAGGGTACTTAGTCTCTAGAACGCTCTAGTTATAGTTGGAGACAGTTTATGTTCAATACACAGTCTTCAGCAGGGTACTTAGTCTCTAGAACGCTCTAGTTATAGTTGGAGACAGTTTATGTTCAATACACAGTCTTCAGCAGGGTACTTAGTCTCTAGAACGCTCTAGTTATAGTTGGAGACAGTTTATGTTCAATACACAGTCTTCAGCAGGGTACTTAGTCTCTAGAACGCTCTAGTTATAGTTGGAGACAGTTTATGTTCAATACACAGTCTTCAGCAGGGTACTTAGTCTCTAGAACGCTCTAGTTATAGTTGGAGACAGTTTATGTTCAATACACAGTCTTCAGCAGGGTACGTAGTCTCTAGAACGCTCTAGTTATAGTTGGAGACAGTTTATGTTCAATACACAGTCTTCAGCAGGGTACGTAGTCTCTAGAACGCTCTAGTTATAGTTGGAGACAGTTTATGTTCAATACACAGTCTTCAGCAGGGTACTTAGTCTCTAGAACGCTCTAGTTATAGTTGGAGACAGTTTATGTTCAATACACAGTCTTCAGTAGGGTACTTAGTCTCTAGAACGCTCTAGTTATAGTTGGAGACAGTTTATGTTCAATACACAGTCTTCAGCAGGGTACTTAGTCTCTAGAACGCTCTAGTTATAGTTGGAGACAGTTTATGTTCAATACACAGTCTTCAGCAGGGTACTTAGTCTCTAGAAAGCTCTAGTTATAGTTGGAGACAGTTTATGTTCAATACACAGTCTTCAGCAGGGTACTTAGTCTCTAGAACGCTCTAGTTATAGTTGGAGATAGTTTATGTTCAATACACAGTCTTCAGCAGGGTACTTAGTCTCTAGAACGCTCTAGTTATAGTTGGAGACAGTTTATGTTCAATACACAGTCTTCAGCAGGGTACTTAGTCTCTAGAACGCTCTAGTTATAGTTGGAGACAGTTTATGTTCAATACACAGTCTTCAGCAGGGTACTTAGTCTCTAGAACGCTCTAGTTATAGTTGGAGACAGTTTATGTTCAATACACAGTCTTCAGCAGGGTACTTAGTCTCTAGAACGCTCTAGTTATAGTTGGAGACAGTTTATGTTCAATACACAGTCTTAAGCAGGGTACTTAGTCTCTAGAACGCTCTAGTTATAGTTGGAGACAGTTTATGTTCAATACACAGTCTTCAGCAGGGTACTTAGTCTCTAGAACGCTCTAGTTATAGTTGGAGACAGTTTATGTTCAATACACAGTCTTCAGCAGGGTACTTAGTCTCTAGAACGCTCTAGTTATAGTTGGAGAAAGTTTATGTTCAATACACAGTCTTCAGCAGGGTACTTAGTCTCTAGAACGCTCTAGTTATAGTTGGAGACAGTTTATGTTCAATACACAGTCTTCAGCAGGGTACTTAGTCTCTAGAACGCTCTAGTTATAGTTGGAGACAGTTTATGTTCAATACACAGTCTTCAGCAGGGTACTTAGTCTCTAGAACGCTCTAGTTATAGTTGGAGACATTTTATGTTCAATACACAGTCTTCAGCAGGGTACGTAGTCTCTAGAACGCTCTAGTTATAGTTGGAGACAGTTTATGTTCAATACACAGTCTTCAGCAGGGTACTTAGTCTCTAGAACGCTCTAGTTATAGTTGGAGACAGTTTATGTTCAATACACAGTCTTCAGCAGGGTACTTAGTCTCTAGAACGCTCTAGTTATAGTTGGAGACAGTTTATGTTCAATACACAGTCTTCAGCAGGGTACTTAGTCTCTAGAAAGCTCTAGTTATAGTTGGAGACAGTTTATGTTCAATACACAGTCTTCAGCAGGGTACTTAGTCTCTAGAACGCTCTAGTTATAGTTGGAGACAGTTTATGTTCAATACACAGTCTTCAGCAGGGTACTTAGTCTCTAGAACGCTCTAGTTATAGTTGGAGACAGTTTATGTTCAATACACAGTCTTCAGCAGGGTACTTAGTCTCTAGAACGCTCTAGTTATAGTTGGAGACAGTTTATGTTCAATACACAGTCTTCAGCAGGGTACTTAGTCTCTAGAACGCTCTAGTTATAGTTGGAGACAGTTTATGTTCAATACACAGTCTTCAGCAGGGTACTTAGTCTCTAGAACGCTCTAGTTATAGTTGGAGACAGTTTATGTTCAATACACAGTCTTCAGCAGGGTACTTAGTCTCGAGAACGCTCTAGTTATAATTGGAGACAGTTTATGTTCAATACACAGTCTTCAGCAGGGTACTTAGTCTCTAGAACGCTCTAGTTATAGTTGGAGAGAGTTTATGTTCAATACACAGTCTTCAGCAGGGTACTTAGTCTCTAGAACGCTCTAGTTATAATTGGAGACAGTTTATGTTCAATACACAGTCTTCAGCAGGGTACTTAGTCTCTAGAACGCTCTGGTTATAGTTGGAGACAGTTTATGTTCAATACACAGTCTTCAGCAGGGTACTTAGTCTCTAGAACGCTCTAGTGTTAGTTGGAGACAGTTTATGTTCAATACACAGTCTTCAGCAGGGTACTTAGTCTCTAGAACGCTCTAGTTATATTTGGAGACAGTTTATGTTCAATACACAGTCTTCAGCAGGGTACTTAGTCTCTAGAACGCTCTAGTTATAGTTGGAGACAGTTTATGTTCAATACACAGTCTTCAGCAGGGTACTTAGTCTCTAGAACGCTCTAGTTATAGTTGGAGACAGTTTATGTTCAATACACAGTCTTCAGCAGGGTACTTAGTCTCTAGAACGCTCTAGTTATAATTGGAGACAGTTTATGTTCAATACACAGTCTTCAGCAGGGTACTTAGTCTCTAGAACGCTCTAGTTATAATTGGAGACAGTTTATGTTCAATACACAGTCTTCAGCAGGGTACTTAGTCTCTAGAACGCTCTAGTTATAATTGGAGACAGTTTATGTTCAATACACAGTCTTCAGCAGGGTACTTAGTCTCTAGAACGCTCTAGTTATAGTTGGAGAGAGTTTATGTTCAATACACAGTCTTCAGCAGGGTACTTAGTCTCTAGAACGCTCTAGTTATAATTGGAGACAGTTTATGTTCAATACACAGTCTTCAGCAGGGTACTTAGTCTCTAGAACGCTCTAGTTATAGTTGGAGACAGTTTATGTTCAATACACAGTCTTCAGCAGGGTACTTAGTCTCTAGAACGCTCTAGTGTTAGTTGGAGACAGTTTATGTTCAATACACAGTCTTCAGCAGGGTACTTAGTCTCTAGAACGCTCTAGTTATATTTGGAGACAGTTTATGTTCAATACACAGTCTTCAGCAGGGTACTTAGTCTCTAGAACGCTCTAGTTATAGTTGGAGACAGTTTATGTTCAATACACAGTCTTCAGCAGGGTACTTAGTCTCTAGAACGCTCTAGTTATAGTTGGAGACAGTTTATGTTCAATACACAGTCTTCAGCAGGGTACTTAGTCTCTAGAACGCTCTAGTTATAGTTGGAGACAGTTTATGTTCAATACACAGTCTTCAGCAGGGTACTTAGTCTCTAGAACGCTCTAGTTATAGTTGGAGACAGTTTATGTTCAATACACAGTCTTCAGCAGGGTACTTAGTCTCTAGAACGCTCTAGTTATAGTTGGAGACAGTCTATGTTCAATACACAGTCTTCAGCAGGGTACTCAGTCTCTAGAACGCTCTAGTTATAGTTGGAGACAGTTTATGTTCAATACACAGTCTTCAGCAGGGTACTTAGTCTCTAGAACGCTCTAGTGTTAGTTGGAAACAGTTTATGTTCAATACACAGTCTTCAGCAGGGTACTCAGTCTCTTGAACGCTCTAGTTATAGTTGGAGACAGTTTATGTTCAATACACAGTCTTCAGCAGGGTACTCAGTCTCTAGAACGCTCTAGTGTTAGTTGGAAACAGTTTATGTTCAATACACAGTCTTCAGCAGGGTACTCAGTCTCTAGAACGCTCTAGTTATAGTTGGAGACAGTTTATGTTCAATACACAGTCTTCAGCAGGGTACTCAGTCTCTAGAACGCTCTAGTGTTAGTTGGAAACAGTTTATGTTCAATACACAGTCTTCAGCAGGGTACTTAGTCTCTAGAACGCTCTAGTTATAGTTGGAGACAGTTTATGTTCAATACACAGTCTTCAGCAGGGTACTTAGTATCTAGAACGCTCTAGTTATAGTTGGAGACAGTTTATGTTCAATACACAGTCTTCAGCAGGGTACTTAGTCTCTAGAACGCTCTAGTTATAGTTGGAGACAGTTTATGTTCAATACACAGTCTTCAGCAGGGTACTTAGTATCTAGAACGCTCTAGTTATAGTTGGAGACAGTTTATGTTCAATACACAGTCTTCAGCAGGGTACTTAGTCTCTAGAACGCTCTAGTTATAGTTGGAGACAGTTTATGTTCAATACACAGTCTTCAGCAGGGTACTTAGTCTCTAGAACGCTCTAGTTATAGTTGGAGACAGTTTATGTTCAATACACAGTCTTCAGCAGGGTACTTAGTCTCTAGAACGCTCTAGTTATAGTTGGAGACAGTTTATGTTCAATACACAGTCTTCAGCAGGGTACTTAGTCTCTAGAACGCTCTAGTTATAGTTGGAGACAGTTTATGTTCAATACACAGTCTTCAGCAGGGTACTTAGTCTCTAGAACGCTCTAGTTATAGTTGGAGACAGTTTATGTTCAATACACAGTCTTCAGCAGGGTACTTAGTCTCTAGAACGCTCTAGTTATAGTTGGAGACAGTTTATGTTCAATACACAGTCTTCAGCAGGGTACTTAGTCTCTAGAACGCTCTAGTTATAGTTGGAGACAGTTTATGTTCAATACACAGTCTTCAGCAGGGTACTTAGTCTCTAGAACGCTCTAGTTATAGTTGGAGACAGTTTATGTTCAATACACAGTCTTCAGCAGGGTACTTAGTCTCTAGAACGCTCTAGTTATAGTTGGAGACAGTTTATGTTCAATACACAGTCTTCAGCAGGGTACTTAGTATCTAGAACGCTCTAGTTACAGTTGGAGACAGTTTATGTTCAATACACAGTCTTCAGCAGGGTACTTAGTCTCTAGAACGCTCTAGTTATAGTTGGAGACAGTTTATGTTCAATACACAGTCTTCAGCAGGGTACTTAGTCTCTAGAACGCTCTAGTTATAGTTGGAGACAGTTTATGTTCAATACACAGTCTTCAGCAGGGTACTTAGTCTCTAGAACGCTCTAGTTATAGTTGGAGACAGTTTATGTTCAATACACAGTCTTCAGCAGGGTACTTAGTCTCTAGAACGCTCTAGTTATAGTTGGAGACAGTTTATGTTCAATACACAGTCTTCAGCAGGGTACTTAGTCTCTAGAACGCTCTAGTTATAGTTGGAGACAGTTTATGTTCAATACACAGTCTTCAGCAGGGTATTTAGTCTCTAGAACGCTCTAGTTATAGTTGGAGACAGTTTATGTTCAATACACAGTCTTCAGCAGGGTACTTAGTCTCTAGAACGCTCTAGTTATAGTTGGAGACAGTTTATGTTCAATACACAGTCTTCAGCAGGGTACTTAGTATCTAGAACGCTCTAGTTACAGTTGGAGACAGTTTATGTTCAATACACAGTCTTCAGCAGGGTACTTAGTCTCTAGAACGCTCTAGTTATAGTTGGAGACAGTTTATGTTCAATACACAGTCTTCAGCAGGGTACTTAGTCTCTAGAACGCTCTAGTTATAGTTGGAGACAGTTTATGTTCAATACACAGTCTTCAGCAGGGTACTTAGTCTCTAGAACGCTCTAGTTATAGTTGGAGACAGTTTATGTTCAATACACAGTCTTCAGCAGGGTACTTAGTCTCTAGAACGCTCTAGTTATAGTTGGAGACAGTTTATGTTCAATACACAGTCTTCAGCAGGGTACTTAGTCTCTAGAACGCTCTAGTTATAGTTGGAGACAGTTTATGTTCAATACACAGTCTTCAGCAGGGTACTTAGTCTCTAGAACGCTCTAGTTATAGTTGGAGACAGTTTATGTTCAATACACAGTCTTCAGCAGGGTACTTAGTATCTAGAACGCTCTAGTTACAGTTGGAGACAGTTTATGTTCAATACACAGTCTTCAGCAGGGTACTTAGTCTCTAGAACGCTCTAGTTATAGTTGGAGACAGTTTATGTTCAATACACAGTCTTCAGCAGGGTACTTAGTCTCTAGAACGCTCTAGTTATAGTTGGAGACAGTTTATGTTCAATACACAGTCTTCAGCAGGGTACTTAGTCTCTAGAACGCTCTAGTTATAGTTGGAGACAGTTTATGTTCAATACACAGTCTTCAGCAGGGTACTTAGTCTCTAGAACGCTCTAGTTATAGTTGGAGACAGTTTATGTTCAATACACAGTCTTCAGCAGGGTACTTAGTCTCTAGAACGCTCTAGTTATAGTTGGAGACAGTTTATGTTCAATACACAGTCTTCAGCAGGGTATTTAGTCTCTAGAACGCTCTAGTTATAGTTGGAGACAGTTTATGTTCAATACACAGTCTTCAGCAGGGTACTTAGTCTCTAGAACGCTCTAGTTATAGTTGGAGACAGTTTATGTTCAATACACAGTCTTCAGCAGGGTACTTAGTCTCTAGAACGCTCTAGTTATAGTTGGAGACAGTTTATGTTCAATACACAGTCTTCAGCAGGGTACTTAGTCTCTAGAACGTTCTAGTTATAGTTGGAGACAGTTTATGTTCAATACACAGTCTTCAGCAGGGTACTTAGTCTCTAGAACGCTCTAGTTATAGTTGGAGACAGTTTATGTTCAATACACAGTCTTCAGCAGGGTACTTAGTCTCTAGAACGCTCTAGTTATAGTTGGAGACAGTTTATGTTCAATACACAGTCTTCAGCAGGGTACTTAGTCTCTAGAACGCTCTAGTTATAGTTGGAGACAGTTTATGTTCAATACACAGTCTTCAGCAGGGTACTTAGTCTCTAGAACGCTCTAGTTATAGTTGGAGACAGTTTATGTTCAATACACAGTCTTCAGCAGGGTACTTAGTCTCTAGAACGCTCTAGTTATAGTTGGAGACAGTTTATGTTCAATACAGTCTTCAGCAGGGTACTTAGTCTCTAGAACGCTCTAGTTATAGTTGGAGACAGTTTATGTTCAATCCACAGTCTTCAGCAGGGTACTTAGTCTCTAGAACGCTATAGTTATAGTTGGAGACAGTTTATGTTCAATACACAGTCTTCAGCAGGGTATTTAGTCTCTAGAACGCTCTAGTTATAGTTGGAGACAGTTTATGTTCAATACACAGTCTTCAGCAGGGTACTTAGTCTCTAGAACGCTCTAGTTATAGTTGGAGACAGTTTATGTTCAGTACACAGTCTTCAGCAGGGTACTTAGTCTCTAGAACGCTCTAGTTATAGTTGGAGACAGTTTATGTTCAATACACAGTCTTCAGCAGGGTACTTAGTCTCTAGAACGCTATAGTTATAGTTTGAGACAGTTTATGTTCAATACACAGTCTTCAGTAGGGTACATAGTCTCTAGAACGCTCTAGTTATAGTTGGAGACAGTTTATGTTCAATACACAGTCTTCAGCAGGGTACTTAGTCTCTAGAACGCTCTAGTTATAGTTGGAGACAGTTTATGTTCAATACACAGTCTTCAGCAGGGTATTTAGTCTCTAGAACGCTCTAGTTATAGTTGGAGACAGTTTATGTTCAATACACAGTCTTCAGCAGGGTACTTAGTCTCTAGAACGCTCTAGTTATAGTTGGAGACAGTTTATGTTCAATACACAGTCTTCAGCAGGGTACTTAGTCTCTAGAACGCTCTAGTTATAGTTGGAGACAGTTTATGTTCAATACACAGTCTTCAGCAGGGTACTTAGTCTCTAGAACGCTCTAGTTATAGTTGGAGACAGTTTATGTTCAATACACAGTCTTCAGCAGGGTACTTAGTCTCTAGAACGCTCTAGTTATAGTTGGAGACAGTTTATGTTCAATACACAGTCTTCAGCAGGGTACTTATTCTCTAGAACGCTCTAGTTATAGTTGGAGACAGTTTATGTTCAATACACAGTCTTCAGCAGGGTACTTAGTCTCTAGAACGCTCTAGTTATAGTTGGAGACAGTTTATGTTCAATACACAGTCTTCAGCAGGGTACTTAGTCTCTAGAACGCTCTAGTTATAGTTGGAGACAGTTTATGTTCAATACACAGTCTTCAGCAGGGTACTTAGTCTCTAGAACGCTCTAGTTATAGTTGGAGACAGTTTATGTTCAATACACAGTCTCAGCAGGGTACTTAGTCTCTAGAACGCTCTAGTTATAGTTGGAGACAGTTTATGTTCAATACACAGTCTTCAGCAGGGTACTTAGTCTCTAGAACGCTCTAGTTATAGGTTGGAGACAGTTTATGTTCAATACACAGTCTTCAGCAGGGTACTTAGTCTCTAGAACGCTATAGTTATAGTTGGAGACAGTTTATGTTCAATACACAGTCTTCAGTAGGGTACATAGTCTCTAGAACGCTCTAGTTATAGTTGGAGACAGTTTATGTTCAATACACAGTCTTCAGCAGGGTACTTAGTCTCTAGAACGCTCTAGTTATAGTTGGAGACAGTTTATGTTCAATACACAGTCTTCAGCAGGGTACATAGTCTCTAGAACGCTCTAGTTATAGTTGGAGACATTTTATGTTCAATACACAGTCTTCAGTAGGGTACTTAGTCTCTAGAACGCTCTAGTTATAGTTGGAGACAGTTTATGTTCAATACACAGTCTTCAGCAGGGTACTTAGTCTCTAGAACGCTCTAGTTATAGTTGGAGACAGTTTATGTTCAATACACAGTCTTCAGCAGGGTACTTAGTCTCTAGAACGCTCTAGTTATAGTTGGAGACAGTTTATGTTCAATACACAGTCTTCAGTTGCGGAGTGTTGGAGTATCAATTATCTAGTTGTAAGTCCACTAAGGAATACACACTATGGAAACATAGACGAAGCGATCAAAGAATCTACACTTATGACGCCATGTATGGCTTCCTTTGTGTGAATTCTGGATTCCTAGCAAGTCATTAATAATTCCAGTAAATCTCAGTAAACTTAGGTAAGTGGAGCACCATCACTGCACGAAGGTATTCAATCAGACGAAGTGGTGGAGATTAATCCCATCTTCACACGGATCAATCCTTCTTTAATGACTTCAAAGATAAGCCATTATATCAGTTTAGTGAAGGAGCCATCTTAATTATACTCCATCTAGACTCGGAAGTGCTCCAGAGGATTAGGTAACACACACACACACACACACACACGCAAGCGCGCACGCACACATGTACAAACACACTCACACGCGCGCCCACCATAGCACGACCAATCCTGGCTATCTACCTGACGCCACAGCGTGACCTATGTTAGGGCATTTTTACTGACATTCCTTGATTCTACATAATACTCTTAGGAAATACAGTTCAAACATGACGTAATTATCTCAATCCTAAAGAAAGCAGAAAACTTACAGTCATTAAATATCGATTATTTATTAACTATCGACATAACTACGTTGTAACAATATAGAATCCAAAAGTTTCAAATTTACCTATTTATAACACTTTAGTTTTGTAGACCAAAACCTAAAATATGTGACTCATGGAAAGCCATCGGCGGTAGGTAGACACGTCTGAGTGTGTGTGCGCGTGGGTCGGTCAATCCACTAGGGCCATCCACCGAGCTTGGGCCTATATGCTTGAGTGGGATGAGTTGAGTGATGATTGCCGCAGATACAATCTCTAACGAGATTTAAAGGAGATTTTAACGGATGACGTAACGGTTATTTACCGCGTCATTGATGTTTTACGGCACCAGACTAATTCAATAATATTCCATTCCTTTTGTTTCGCTTTCTCTACATTACCTTCTCCATTTACTCTTTACTTTCAGTCACTAACTTTTAATTCTTAGTCTCAATTATCTTGTATCTCTCATAACTTCATTTCGTTTTTGGTCAGGAAATTATCACCCTCTCGATGGGTGTCGTGGTTCTCAGCCTAAGACACTGGGACCCTAGATGAGACTGTACTTGCAATGGATTGGATGCTGCGGGAAACGAGTGTTCACATGGAGTGCATTGGTCGTGCGTAGGAAAGAGTTGCAATTCTTTAGTTCTTCTGTGGGCGATACGTTATGGCCACGGCATTGGTTACGAACTTCACAGCAAAGTCTCAGTTCTCGGTACGTTTTAGTAGCGCCACAGCGATGGTGTGATTTGCGTTTCTAATCAGGCACACCCAAAAAGGAAAAAAGTAATTTCAAAATATTTTCAACTTCAAAAATATATTGATTTCTCTGGGTATTTTAAGACATAAAAATATGGAAAATTATATTTCTTAAGAAATAATCATTTTAAATAATTGTAAACACTTAAATTATCCCAAGTATTAAACAAACTATTCTATTAAAAGACATTTATTGTTTGATTCAAGACACAATCCCCAAACTCAATTCCTACGGCAAATGGAAATAATTAAAGGGGCGTGGCATTAGGTCAAGGCACATTGTTAACATAAACTACCTTTGCTCTCTACCTTGGTAACAAATAGTGATCTTTTGTTAGCCACTAAATATGAGTGAGAAATGTAATTGTACATTTAGGTTGATTATTACATAAGAGAAGGGAGCCCCCGCACTTGTGTTGTAACAAGAGTTTGCAAGCTTATTGACGGGATTTGTGTTATTAATGCACTATAAATTATTGCAATTTATTTGAGTTCTGTACTTCGCCGGAGCGGGTAGCTATTTACGTAACAAATTCATAGCATTTCAAATTGGTTTTAACTAGTTCCAACCGGCTAACGCTCATCTGTTTCGATGTTCATAAGTTTTTACTTTAATTTTTGTTTAAAATAAAAATTGTTTGAACTCTTCTTCAGATGTGGTATATTAATACTATCTTAGTTTAATTCTAGTTTCCCAATGTCTGTGTTTATTATGCACCTACTAGTTTTCCAAATACAATACATATATAAATTCTTGATTGGTATTTTTAACAATAAATTTGTAATGGTTCTGTTGTAGATTTTAAGTATATAAATACGTTATTTTTCATATTAACCTACTGTTACTAGTGTATTTTGTGCATCCAAAAATATATTTTAAAGAGTATAAAACAATGCATGTTTTACTAGGGAAAAGTTCTGTCATATTTTTTTCTTAAAGATTTTCAATATTTTATTACGTTTTTGACATCAATAATACTACAAAAATACAATTTAAAAATATCAGTTTAGAAAAACATACGTCTAACGTAACCTCCAAAATAAATGGCAATCCTGTGCCACAGACAACGATTCAAATAATTTTCACGTATTTTAATCTGATTTAGTAATGTATTTAATACGCTCGAATTTCATAAATACATTCTCCTTTGAACATTTTGTTTTAAAATGATATATATTTCATAACACCGTTTTATTGGACAAAAATTATTTTTAATAAATAAATAACAGAAGATTATACACCATAAAAATAAATGAAATCTGTTGTCTACAATAAAATAAACAAGAATATACGTTTAGATAGAAAAGAAAAATAATAAAAACGATTTTTATAAGAAGTCAGGAGATAAATTTTAAAAATTATGAGCTCTCAAACTCATTTTGCCTTCTCGAGCTCGGTTCAAAACCTGTTTCCATCACATCATAATCAGACCTGATTTGCAATTTAAATAAACCAGGCACATTTATTTATACGAATATTAAGTAGCAATTATAGTTACACGTATAACTGGGTCAATTGGAGCGCCGAGAGGCTACAGGAAACAATGCGATTTGGTTTGGGTATAGCTTCTGCTAGTTTAATACAGATCGTGCAGAAATCACTCAACTCTTCTGTCTGCTGGTTTCAACAAATTATTTTTTCGGTTCAGTTTCTTTTGAAATATAAACGTTTATAAATACACCTTTAGCGTTATTAATTGGTAATAGACTATTATACATTATTAAAGCCTATAAAACATATTATAGATTTTACATTAAAATTTATAGATTTAAAATACAGGTTCATAATTTACCATTAAAGTTTTCTTGTGATACCTTTTATATATCATAAGTAGTTTATATAGTAAGGTACCAAACAAGTTTCTAAGGTCAAGAATAAATGTCAGGATTTGTGACTGTTTCTTAAGGCAGGCCTGACTGTGTATGTTGTGCACGGAGGAAAAGCTTTGCCGTTACATTCACTGGAAGCTCTAGCACATCGAGCTTTACACATTACTCAGAGTAAATTAAGCGGTAACATATGATTTCATACAACAGCTGATTCTGTGTTACAGGTTATGTTGTAGAACAGCTGTTTTACAATGTAAGTTACTATTAAATTCCTTCCATGAGTTCACACTCTCCGTATATACGTATATATCATGTTATAATTTTCAATCGTTAATAAAATACGTTTTTATTTATCCAGTCAAGTTCAAATATATTTTTTTAACCTATAGTAGGTGACAATTGATGTTATTTATTCAATAACTAAATTATAAAATTTGTAGGGTTCAGTCGGATTCGAACTGAGAATCTTCATGTTCGAAGTCTAGCGCGCCTTGGCACTGCGTCAACTTTCCAACAACTAGAGATATATTTCTCAAAGATGTAAATGAATTTTTTCCCTCATTTGGTTGTCATCGAAACGTCCATGGTTACCACACGATATCATAAATAGTGCTCTAGGACAACTAGAATAAAATTTTTCTATGTTAACCTCAAAAGGAATTGACTTAATTTTTTTTAATATTTCTTGTTTTATTTATTGTATATTTACGAAATAAAATGTTATTAAGTACATTTTTATCAGGTAATAGAAATATTATTTATTTATATTTCGATAAATTCTATTTTTATTTCATAACATTTAATAAAGTTCCTACATTATTTTATGATTAACTACATTAAATTCTGCAATGAAGTATTTGCTTCTGTAGGGTTGGTACACTTCATAACATTTAATAAAGTTCCCACATTATTTTATGATTAACTACATTAAATTCTGCAATGAAGTATTTGCTTCTGTAGGGTTGGTACACTTCATAACATTTAATAAAGTTCCTACATTATTTTATGATTAACTACATTAAATTCTGCAATGAAGTATTTGCTTCTGTAGGGTTGGTACACTTCATAACATTTAATAAAGTTCCCACATTATTTTATGATTAACTACATTAAATTCTGCAATGAAGTATTTGCTTCTGTAGGGTTGGTACACTTCATAACATTTAATAAAGTTCCCACATTATTTTATGATTAACTACATTAAATTCTGCAATGAAGTATTTGCTTCTGTAGGGTTGGTACACTTCATAACATTTAATAAAGTTCCCACATTATTTTATGATTAACTACATTAAATTCTGCAATGAAGTATTTGCTTCTGTAGGGTTGGTACACTTCATAACATTTAATAAAGTTCCCACATTATTTTATGATTAACTACATTAAATTCTGCAATGAAGTATTTGCTTCTGTAGGGTTGGTACACTATCTATTCGGTAAGGTTTTTGTCCATGGCGTTTCACAAAACTTTTATGTTGACAGTAATTTTAAGATTTGTATATACTTATAAGGAACTTACTTGTATTTAAAGTAATTTTTTTCAAACTCTTAAAACAAACCGTTTCCTACCGCACAAGGCTAAATTACACACTGATGGTGATTGCCCAAACGTAAGAAATAGCCAAATTTATTCGTTCAGTCGCCAGAATACTCATTTTAAGTGATAACTTCTTTAAGCACAGTGAACAAAACATGAGATTAAATCATAGTTTTCGCGTCTCTCTGAAACGCATACTTCACAGCATATTTTATATTTCCTTCAGGTTACGCTATGAGTTACCTCAAAGTGAATTAAATGATGACATATAACTTCATGTAACAGGTAATTTTGTGCTATAAGTTGTAGAACAGGCGTTTTACACGTTGTTAAATAGTTTTAATCCGTTAATACATTCCTCAAAACAGGATGTAAAAATAAATATATATTAATTTATATTTTCAGCGATTTTCGTTGAAAAGATTCCAAAAATCTTAGCTCTATTGTTCTACTTCTGTCAAGACTCCCCCAATCGCCAGAACTCTGGTTTTTTTATTTAAATTTTCACAAAGTTATAGGCATCCTTTTATATTTAATTTGAGGCGCAATTTGCGAATGGAATACGATTGGCAAAATATTCTACTTTGAAGTTACAATTCTTGAATTTGTAATTTAAGTAAATTTGTGGAAAACTTATTGAGGCATAAAGTCTTGATGGCAGTTAGCGATTTGTCAGTATCTATGTTGGCCGCTGAAAGTGTTTCTCTGTTTCGCAGCAGTTACAAAGACAGTTCTGTATATTATTACAAAAGGTGAATCTTAGTAGTTTTGATTTTATTAATAGGGTTTCTTTGTTATGTTAGTAAATTTCAAAATCTCAGGTGTTGAAATATGGTCTTTTTTATGTTAAATTCAAATACGTTTTTACAAATAAATATATGTAAATTTCAACGCAAATCATTAACTTTGCCAATTTTAATAGGATTAAATACAGCCTACAGTAATTTGACCTAGAATACAATAATAAAATCAGTGATTTGAAATAACTTCTGAGAAGAAAGTTTCATTAAACCTGTTTCTGATTATTGTAAGATTTATGATAAGTTTTTTATGAATTCTGTTGCGAGTAGAAAGTAAATCACGGGTGTTGGAAGAACATTTTTAATATATAATTACACCATCTAACTAGCCAAACCTGTATTTAAGCACATTTTCCATCATCGTTTTACGTCAGCGATTCAGGGTTATTTAAATTTTGGACGACGATAAGTCAGTGCAATGGTAAAGTGTAGAACAGGTTTTCAACATGTTTGCTGGTGTATTAGTTGTCAACGCATACTTCAGTCTGCAAATAGCTTTTGGGAGAGGTCAAGTAAATTTCTAACGATGTATTTACGACTCTCCCCTGTTTCAAGTACCGCATGAACTGCAAAATATACATAGTTTTTATAAAGTAAATAAAAACATTTATATATACAGTGTATATATATGCTGATACGTATTCCTTCACGAATGAAAAAATATGATGAATAGTAATTATCTGGAGTCTAGGTCCCCTGTGTGCAAAAGATGCGACGAGGACCAAGAGGAAAGCCCAATCCACGTACTCTGTGAGTGTCCTGCTTTGGGAGCTGCAAGGAGAAAGTGGTTTGGCTGGCAGGTATGTACACCAGAGGATATCAGAAGATCTAGCATCAGGTGGGTACTTGATTTCTGCAAAGAGGTAGTCCTGTGGTAGGGATGGGAAGAGAGTACAAAGGCTGCAGCTAAGTGCTCTACACCGATAAGGTCCCTCCGAGTTTTAGTAATAATAAATAATAAAATTATCTGGAGTACATCCGTTCATTCTGCAGTCCATAAATTCGCAGTTCCGACGTTTCGCTAGAATCTCATCCAGCATTGACGAGGTGAACCCAACAACAGGAGAAGAGTTAGTTGTTGGGTTCACCTCGTCAATGCTGGATAAGATTCTAGCGAAACGTCGGAACTGCGAATTTATGGACTGCAGAATGAACGGATGTACTCCAGATAATAATTATTCATCATATATATATATATATATATATATATATATATATATATATATATATATATTATAAACAATAAATGTTATTTATTTACGGCACTAAAACGTACGGCCAGTTTATCTGTTTATAGTTTATAACAATACAGTATATTGATATATGAAATGAATAGGTTACCTGGCAGAGATCATGTGATGGGGATCATTGACAGGGACGCCGCTGTGAGCCACAGCTTGGAACGTTTGTATTAAATAAATGCTGAAGTGAGTCAAGAGGTGAGAAATGTAGTGGACACCAGTTAAATTGTTAGATTAGTTTTATGTGAGAGGGAAGAACTGGTTGGCTATGTGCTACTGGCCTGTCTTTGTAACCAGTAAATAAATTTGTTTAACAAGCTAAAATTCTTTTAATTGCTCATGCAACTACCTGAACCATAGTCTATTGGCTATGTTAAAACACTCTGCAAAGAATATAACAGTATGCGCTCGTACTGAATTAACAACGGTAATAAGAAAGAGTAGTTGATAAAAAACTTAAAATTTATTTACCAAAATATGAAGACAATATTTTTTAGGAGCACCGTAAGAAAATATTTGTACAAGGGAACCGTGAGTTGAGAATGCTTAGGGAGTGCTGCTAGACCGTTGTTTATCACGATGTTACTCATCAAAAGCATAATATTAGAAGAGTAAACATTATTGTTAAAACTCATAAATGCAAAATAAGCTCAATAACAGTGCTTTACTCAAAGCCAGGGAGTTTCAGCATTTCTACAATTTCTTCTGTTCTTACTTGAAATTTAACTCTTTTTTTCCATGGTTAAAATGTTGAGTAATTATCGGCTAGCCAGGTGCTATCAACTTTGTCCTAAAACGTGCATTTGGTTTCAGGCGATGCTTCAAAAATTTTAATGATGCCATACAATTTTGTTTCAAAATGTGACACAAATTTCCCAATATTAGAGGATTACTATGGCCTTTCTGTAAATATCGAAATCTTGTTGCTTTTCATGACAAGCTGGTTTTTAATTACTTACACTTTTGCTATTACTTGCGACCAGACTTTTTGTTAAAGGTTGTTCAATTGTTAACTTACACTTGAAACGTTTTCGTCTTACGACTTCTTCAGCTTCGTATTTTTGCCGCTAGGAATGCTGCAGTTGTGCTTCCTCGGTACCATTTTATTGAAAGTTAGAAGTGATGTGATCGAAGAGTATGTGTGATCTGTGCCGTGCTTGTTAATTTAGGATGTCATTTTTATGTGTGTTGCTATGTCTATACATTTCATACTGTTCTAGTGTGTTTGATTTATGGCCTTTTTTGCATGTGTGGAGGATGCTCATGTTATTTTCCATACTTTTGCATGAGTGTTTGGTGTCCATGAGGTGATTTGCGAAGGTGGATTCAATAGTAGTGTGCAGTGCGCTTTTGTGTTCTTTATATCTTTCGGCGAAAGATCTGTAGTCTTACCTGAATTAATCAGCCCTCCCTTACCTTTCTTTTTACAAGGGCGCGGAACGGATATTTATAAAGTGGGTATATTTCAGTTATGCTACCCTGTACATATGATGCAATGATAAAAAACCATAATAATCATCATGTTAAGTCCACCCTCTATTAGGTTGGATATATACCCCCACCTTAATCCTACCCATATGCACAACCAATCAGAAGCCATTTCAGGCGCCGCTTTCTTATTGCCTTAAGTACAGAGAAAATCATTCCCCCCCTCTTTCATGTAGGGGTAGCTTTCTCTTGGAAAAGGCGTTTGATATTTGCTTACAATCATATAAGCTTTGGCTTCTCCATATCCTACCATCCCAGGGGATTAAGCTATCCCCTACTTAACGCCTATCATTAGACTCCTTTGTAAGAAACTGTTAAGCCACACTCCCTTTTTTATCAGTGGCCCTGGAAATCTACCTTCCACTAGCTTTTCTCTTATTCAAACTCATTAAACCTCGACTACATATATTAATATAAATAATTAACAATAAAACTTATTCCTCGCTTCTGATGATTGAACTCTAACATTTATAAATATATTTTCATCTCTTCTGTACATTTGGAATGGTGGTAGAAGTTTAACTCCGCCAAGCCCGTCCCAAGTGCGGATGAGATAGGAAGATGGTTTCGCGTGGGTATGGCAAACCTAACTCGTAAAACCACCACATCTACGAGACAAGGTAGTTCATGAATAATAATAGCCGTCAGCCATTGGTCCTGGAGGCGTTCTACTATTGGTTTTTAATGGCAGTAAAAATTCAAGAAACGGAATTTATGGTTTAGGACGACACCAAAATGTGAAGAAAACCTAGGGTGCATAAGATATGAAGAAACTATTCTCAGCCACAAGCAAGTAGGGTGATTATTCTGCTAGAGGATGGGGTCAATCGAGTAAGATGATTAAATAAATCAATACCGGAAGCAGTTTTAACACATCCGGCATTTACTGGTTATGCTATAAATACTAAAAAATCAAATCATAAATCAGAAAATTTGCGGAGACGATTAGAACAAAAATAAGATTTAAAAAATATATTGTACTTACTAGCAGCTGGTGTTATGATGTAAAGCTAGCTGTGAGTCATCTATATAAGAGTACAGTAAAAGGAAACGAGTACAGAGGAAGGGGATGATTTCAGAGGAAGGGGACGAATTCGTATTTATCTCATAAATTATGACTGAAATTATGTCTGACTTAGTCTACAAAATTACAGTATTATATTTCTAAAACGCAATGTAGCTCATTTACCAATGATATTAAAAACGTTCAGAAAAATACATTGATAAAAATTATACCATGCTGCTCTATGTACTTTTCTGAAACACGATGTGTTCACATATGTATGCTTTACCCTTCGGGTTCTTGCTATGGTTGTAACTACCGCCACTCAATGTTACCGAAAAATCACAACCATTGTAGTGTTGGCCATTTTCTCACCGTATCTAGCAATTTTCAATTCCTTCTAATGCTCACATGCACGCACGCGCGGGCGCGCGCGTACACACACACACACACACATATACATACATACATATATATATATATATATATGTATATATATATGTGTGTGTGTGTGTGTGTGTGAAAGGCGCCTCATCACTCAAGGTAAAATCATTGCACTTAATGGTGGATAAAATTACTTACAATAGTAATACATTAACTTCATATATATATATATATACATATATATATATATATATATATATATATATATCTTGTACAAATATTCAATCGTTATTAAAATACATTCTTGTTCATCAAATCATGTTCAAATAGATTTTTTTTAACCTGCAGTGGATGGCACTGTTAATACAAATTTTCAAATATTTATTCATTAATTAAAATTTGAAAAACCTGATATCTCGGTTGGATTCAAACTGAATGAGTATATGTTTGAAACCAAGCACTTTGGCACTGAGCCAACTTTCCTACAGCTAGAAATCAATTACTTAAACATGTATATGAAATTATAAGTGAAAGATGCCTTGCATTACAAGAGATGGATAGAACGAGAAGTTATAGACAACCATCAGCTTCATAAATTAGAAACGTAAAAAAGAAAGCGAATAAATTATAACAAACAAAAATAATAGTCCAAATATACTGTATAAAGAGGAAAATGGAAAATTGCAAGGAAAATTCACTTTCTATTTTGCCGCTTAATATTGTGATTCTGTTATATCTATATACATATTTATATTATTTGTAATTATAGAATACAAAATAACTAAAATAAAAGATTTTTTTGTTGACCTCAGTAGGAATTGACTTTAGAATATTGTTTCCTATATTATTTGTTTTATATTTTTTTATTGACAAATAGAGATGTATGTGAGACATATTTTTAATATTATTTTCACGATAGTAAAATAGAATAATATAATTAGTATATTTCTAACATTAAATAATGTTAAACCACCTGTCATTATCTTTAAACAAAAAATGTCTTTTAAACAAATAAATGTGACAGCCAACCATCACATACTTAGGACTTATTTGCCTAACTATATTCTATACAGAGAAATCTTTTAAAGATCTGGTTGTAGGCGTTACTTAGCACGTGAATCGAACCTATTACAAGTCAATTGTAACTTATTGGATAATCTATATTGTTACGGGAACAGCAGACTAGCCTCAAAGGGAAATGAGTGAAGTCTGGATGTATATAGCCGTTCGTAATGATGGAATGAACAAGTCTGGAGTAATAACAGTGATTAGTGCAGCGTAAGGGACGTTGTTTACGGTTTGGATAACAGGCCGACGTGTGAAGGTTTAAACTTCAAGGCCATTGGACAACAGTACGTAATGTGCAGCTGTAGTAAACACGAAACAATGAGACTACATTTACAAGGAATATTAAAGAATATTCTCATTAGGCAGCATCATGACACAAACTCTAAACTTGTGTCTATAGAGGTGTTGTCTTAACAATCAAACATATCTTTCATGCACTAAGTTACAAAACACTATCTATTTTATTAGTCCGAGGAAATTAAAGTCATTTTATTTGTAAAAACCACTGTATACATTTTACAATTTATAGTAATATAGACCTCCATTTCATTAAAAAGATACAAATATTATTTATTTTAGTTACAAAAAGTTTATTTCAGCGCAATCCCACGAAAAAGGCAAAAAGTCCAATTTAGTAGGTAGGTTAGGTTAGGTTTGGTTCGGCCAGGTTAGGTTCGGTACGCTTGGGTATGATTATGTTAGGTTAGGTTAGATAGGAATATTTCTTACCGCACAGCATTTAGAAATTTATCTGTGTAGTCACATAAGTCAAATAATATACTTATGCATAGTAGGCCTACGTACAAGATAATTTGAATGCACAGTTTAGTGCCAAGTATATTTAAATGACTTTTAAATATTTAAGCTAATGTAAATTTGCATTTTTAATTGGTTACTAATTGTAGCACGTTCAACCCTATGAGACCGGGTTTGAACTTTAACGAATTCCCCAAGCTTTAGCCTAAACGTTCTAGATAAGCTAAAGGTCAATGACATTTAGATGGTGTTAAATCGCTCGGGGATTTTCAACTACTTAAACACTAAAAAAAAGTATTTTTTTCTGAAATTACACAATTTCACTTCGGGTGAAATAATGTTAAAATTGACAAGGAAAACAATTGTTTTCAAATTATTTTTCTCTATCTACTTCAGATCTTTACAAAACACAAAAAAGGTCGTAGTTTAAACACGCTTCATTCAAAAATAAAAGTTGATAAAAGTTCATTTAATTTTTATTTTCAAATACAATTTTTAAATGCTGTAAAAATTAAAATTTAATTTTAATATATAATAAAATTTTATATGTATCTCTCACACACGCACGCACAGACACACACACACACACACACACACACACACACACACACACACACACACACACACACACACACACACACACACACACACACACACACACACACACACATACACACAAACCATATGAGATTTCAATATATTTATAACTCAACTTGTAACACTCTTAAAAATAAGGTGTTACATATAAATTCATTTATATATTTAATTTTTATTTAATAATTATATCGTCCTAATATAAAAGAAAATTTTTGTTTTCTTGGTGCACATTGTGAATTTAGCGTAGGTAGTAAGCGCTCCTAGCGGGCGAAATTGAAAAATATCGTACGAGTTAGTAACTTAGGGCAATTAGGCACATCACGCCATGTGACGTAAACATGAGGTGATACCTGTGGACTAATCAGAATTTCATATATATAAATAAGGGTGGGAGTTTGTTTGAAAATTTCAGTTAGCGCGTCCTTGCAACGACCCCATTTCACTAAAAGTCTTTGAACGAAACGGATGAGATGGCACTTTCGGACATAACTTTAAAAATTTATAGGCTTCCAGTATTCAAAATTTAAGATGTCAAGGCCGGTACCAAATTTTATTAACGCCACAAAAGAAGAAGTCATAAGCGATTATTTATGTGTTTCTAATAAGTAAAGGTTTATATCATTTTTGTATAAGAGCGCTGATTCCAGGAGCGATGTGCAGTGTGTGCAATGGTGTGTGTTATAGTGTTTTACAAGTAATGTGCACAACCAGGTACGTTTTAGATAATAATAAAGAAAATGTATTTTAATTTTAACTAAGTTGAATTTCAATTGATAAACGGTTAACACATGAACGGTAGAAATTGTCCTTTTGAATATTCACTTCTAAAAATTAAATTGGAAAACTTAAGTTACTACCTTCTCGATATATATATAAATTTTAAGGGTTAATAAGTAATTAAAATGTATGGAATAGTTAGCAGTAATTAAAAGTTAATTACTCGACACATTGGTGTCATTTGTTCTTTTGTAATTTGTCATTGATTAGTAAATTGTATAACTTTGTATTTTAAAGCTTTAAATTTTCATTTCAAGTAACGGAGAACTAGAGCCCTGGTAAGTAAGGTTAATTAATTTGTTAATTAGTAATTAACACACCTTTTTAATAAAGATAAAAACTTACCCGAGGTAAAAAGGGCTTGTACGTTACAAGCTACGAGAATTGTGCAAAAGCTATGTGAAAACTTTGTTTTCATCTGTGTTGTAAATATATCGTGACGGAAGGAAGCTTTCGCAATAATCTAACAGAGAAGGAAAACTTCAATGTTTACGGCGTCCTATTAGAATGATTTACAAAAGGATACTCTTATATTTCTCCGCATGATACTTTGTTGTTGTCTGAGAATCGCCTTAGTTCCAGAGTCAATGCAATAAAAGAAAAAAGGAAAAGGTTTTCTTTTACTACTTTTATGTTGATGATATTTATTTTGGTTTATTTTTATTCATCTACTTTATTAAATTTTTTCGATTTCTGCAAGCTGGAAAAGACAGAATTCATTCCATAATTGCGAATTTTATATAGTCTGTGATTCAGAGTTTGGAAAAAAAATTTTTTAAATATCAAGACATAATTTTCTATCAAAAGTAGCGTTTTATACTAACCTAAACTAAGTTTTTTACTATTTTAAGTTTACTTGTTGTAAAGCAAATTTGAAAAGTTTCAAGTAAATCTTATCCTATATTTTTTTTAATTTGTAATATCACTATTTGCCTACTTGTAGGAGAAACGAAAAAAAATTTTTTTTAATATATAAATTGCTATAGATATAATACCGAAAAAAACCAGAGTCAGAAATAGCTAAACAAGCAAAAAATTTAAAGTAGGTAATTAATTGAAAAAAAAGGCA
Organism: Prosapia bicincta; assembly: GCA_036971475.1. Lineage (NCBI taxonomy): Eukaryota > Metazoa > Arthropoda > Insecta > Hemiptera > Cercopidae > Prosapia > Prosapia bicincta. The sequence continues at coordinate 22,936,340 of JBAIZL010000010.1, forward strand.
TTGATAGTTACTGGCGTAGAAGATAATTATAAAAACTGCTATTTTCTGAAATATTCTTTATTTATGTAAATGAGAATACAATCAATAATATTACAGATATGATCAACTACAATGTGCGTATAAAGACACATTAAATTTAATTGCGCGTGATAACTGATTCGATTTCTAACACAACTTACTAATCTATGACACATATTTTATTACTTCTTTGTCTAATGTAACTATGTAAAACAGAAAACCTATTATGTAAGATTGTAAATATAATTTTGCTTAGGCCTTACTTTTCGAATTTTATAGTTGTAACATATGCCTTATAGTAATTTGAGTACTACAAAATTTATTTTGCTTGTAACAATAACCTTGATTATACTATTTTATAGTTGTATCTGTGACTTTCTAGGTTAGTGAGATTTTGTTTAACATTTTTACATTGACTGTTTATATTGGTTACCGTTTTACGTAATTTTAAATTATACTTTTGATTTATTATGTTGCTACAATTTTGTAAACGCTAGATTATTCGTTTTGAAAATCTCCGTAAGGTTTCCCTGTACATTGTTCAAAATCGAAAATAAATTAACTTGAAACTATATTTTTGTGCAGTTCATTAGAGTACATATTAACAATGAAATATATAACGGTTACAAATATATAAACAAATTGAAGCAAACACACAAAACTTTAACTGTGTTTAGACATTCAGAAGCAGTTTAAACACTTATAAATCCTGACGAGGTTATCTTGTCACAAAGACGAGACGAACCAGTGCCATATTAGAAGCAGGTGTCCACAGATGTAGATTAGCAGCTGGCCCAAGGCCTTCCAAATATTTCAGAATTCAGATGACGTAATCGTCTGCCATGGCATCAAGCCGTCTACTGACAATCGATTGATTGTTTGACGATTTATTCGATTTATTTATGAACTGTTAAAATCTTCTCAGAGACAAGAAACAACTCTGTGGTCTCTGTTAATCCTTTAGCCTTGGTGTAAATCTTAGTTAAACAGGCGGTGGAGGTTTATCACAGACGCGTGATTAAGTATTTACCTTGGGCAATACTTCTTCCTGATATATTACGCTTTATAAAAGCTGAGAATTAAATGTACAATTCCCGCATATAATAAAGTGTTTTTAAAATTCGCATGTAGAACATTTTTATTTACTTCTTACGTATATAATCTCAAACAGGAAAAGAAATTTCAAAATAAACTATCGTTACAAATTAATTCCGCCACGAAATTTAAAACAATCGTATTCTTGCCGTTATTGAATGTTATTAAATAGTTTTTTTAATGTATACATCTATTAGTATGTGTTTTGAAATACAAAATTGAACCTTACAGGTAGAGGCGTAATCAATTTTACATATTGGACAATAACTCTTCTAAAGAATGAATTATATATTTAAATTATTAATTAAAGGTTATTTATAAAAATTATTAAATTATTTAATTCTTAATGTTAATGTAAAATCCCTACATCTATTTCTCAGATTCAACACCTACTTCTCAGGATGCACACTCAAGCTTTCTTGAATTTATAGCTAGTACGCACGGATAAAGGTGCTGTGAGTTAATGAAAGCGTATATACGCTGTTTTCATAAATATACTAAGGTTATGTGACGGCGTTATATTTTAATAGAATGCAGGAGGAATAAGGCCTGAAGACAATAACGATGCCTGTATAAATAAATAGTTGTACCTGACTCGCAAGTCAACCGCTTTTATTTAACAATAATCTCTCTGAGTGTAAACATGAGTAATTATAATTTATTTAAATATTTTATCAAATATAATATAAAAATTATTCATACACTATATTAAAACATATATCCTACACATCTGACGTAATTATTTATAAATTCGAAACACTGAAACCCAACTAGAAAATAAAAAAAATCATTTCACCAAACCCAAGATTTTTAGACCTAGACATTGCCTATGTAATCGTACTGTAACATGGCACCGGATTTAATATCACCATTTAATTCTGAGAACATATTCATACAGATTCCGTGGAAAGTTGCATTCTTGGACTCAACACCTACTTAAGTTATTAATTTCTTTAAAAAATCAAATGTTGGGGGAATTAATTTCCTCTAGTTTTTGACCATACAGCGTTTTAATCGACATTGGTTTCCATTAAGCCGTAGGTCCAGATTTAATCACCACTTGCCCAGAAAGCAGTCAAGAAAGTGCTGGCATAGTTTCTATTAAAACGCCAAATAATCTCGGCCAATCTAACGCTCACCGTGTGTGAGATAGCATCGGATACGGAAGGCAGACCAACAATAGGCTCAATGATTGGGTTTATGCAACGTTCGTTGATCCGACGGAACAAGAGCAGCTCGTTAGGGTCACAGATAACTCCACAATGAATGGTTGGCCTTGACGGCTTACATTCAATTATTTAATAGCAACATTGCTGCCAGCAGTATTTACGGCAAAATATATTCATTCAAATGTCTACAAAATTTTTCATTGTAAACTCTATCCGATATTTATAGTGTATTTGCTCATTCTATCGTAGCTAGTAAGCCCGTATTAAAATATTTACTTCCAAACACAGTTTCAGAAACTCGAATTAAATTTTTATTTCGTTCTCTTATTACTTCATTGGGCCTACAAGAAAATAAAATGAGTAAGTGCTTACGTCCTTAAGGTTAACCCATAATCCTTTGTACAATGCATAAACCTTGCGCCAACTATTTCGTTAAATTAAAAGCAACATGAGGATTCTCATCTCAAAAATATGGATTCTCACAATGAAATAACTTCAACTTAATAATAAGTTTTATTGTTATACTAAAATAAATCTGACGTCTAATAGGTAGCAATTTCTAAAAGGTATTCTGGGGAATGGCACAATACAATGTAACTTCTTTGTTTACTTTAATTCAATATTTCCAGGTTTCAGGTATTTACGGTCACCTTACGACCATCATCAACCCTAAAACTATAATCACAAGGCAACTCTACAACAAATTGGGTTTTTACCATTAATAACAATCCAAAATATAAACCTTTTATTACAAAAATAGTAAAACAATTAATTAAAAATGATGAACGAATTCAATTTGTAATATTACCTTATGAATTTTTTCGGATCACAAAAATTACACACCACAACATTATAAATAATACGTTTATTTTCAAACCCATTGCAGTATAATCAAAACTATTTCCTTGGCCCCAACAGCTATAATTTTTTATTTCAAGCCAATAAATTTCATATATATTAGGGTTTAATTTAATTTTTAACGACGTGCTTTGCTAAATGTCATAACAACATATCCTATTTAGTTGGTAATTCTTGACAAAGACTTAGCCAACTCGATTTCTTCGTTTTTGCATATATTACTTGAAAAAACGATTCTAGCATTCTAAACTGAAATTGTTTATTAAATATCGTAACCATATAAGTGGTTAAAATGCACTTCTTATCATAAAAGCATATCCTCGCTGATATAACACTTTCCTTTATTGGGCACTTCGTTACTATATGATATAAACCTAGGCCTTCTACACAGCTATACTAAACTATAGCTACAAAATATCCGGATAAGGTTAAGTTTCGTTACAAAATAAAATGACTTTAATTTCTTAAGCACACTACCCGATTGCTGAATGTAACGAGTGACTTCATTTTTTCGGTTTTTACAAAAACATACACCTTTATCGAAACATAGGCCTACCTGATTTCGCTGCTGAACTTGATTTTATTTTTTACAACCATATATCTATCCAGTTATTTTGAAGCTATATTGTAATATGGCTGTGCAGTATGATATAATATACTTACTTGGTTTTATTAAGAAACACCAATTTTATAAAATTCGATTTTATTTCAAAATTGAGGTTAAGTTTTTTTAAACCATTACATGTATTAAAAAATTGTTCAACAATATTGCTCATACATTAACCACTATTTATAGTTAGCGATATTTAAAAGTAAGTTTTTTTGTTTAAAAATATTTTAAACATATATAAAAACGATTGAATTGTTGTCAAGTTTAACCATATTTCATTAGGGTATTTATTGAATATATCATTGAAAATATTCAATTCAGTACCAACCTATCAAATTTATTTAAAACAAAAATTTGTAGTTCTTAGAACTAAGAATTTAGAAAAATAGCAATAAATGTTTCTATGCAATATGTCCGAAGCTAAACATACGTGACATTTGTTTGATGTAATGTACAGTTTCTGTGATCATAAACGCCAAAAATATTTTATAATTTTATTCTATTTAAAAAAATCCGATTATCCAGAATCTTTATCAAGTATTGCTACATATGCCTATTTAAGCATAGACAAAAATAAATTTCATATATTTTTAGCCCCTGCCGCTGTCTATTTAAAGAATTTGGTTTTTTAAACCTCCAACAAAATTTTCCTACGAAATATTAAATACCAATGTTGCAACACAGTTATTCTAATATGCAAATTGATTTAAAATGAATTATTTCGTAAGAGAAATTTACTAAAAAATGATAACCAGGTAAAATGTTTTTAAATATTAGGTTCGAAAGCAATTTGCGAAAAATTTCAAAATAGTTCATGAAAGATTACAGACACAGTGTGTTTGTAGATTTGCTAAAACCAACAAGCTTCGTTCTATAACAGTATCATGAACGGAAGATTGCCTTATAGAAGTCAAGAATAGTTAGCTAGAAGGAAGTCAGTGACCTCACAAGTAAAGGGTGTAAACAACAAAAACAGGGACATTTGTAAACAAAAGCAAAACGTTGCGCCAACCTGGATCGTTTAAAGCGCTTCGTAACAAAGTCAAGAACGTATTTACAATCAGTATCTCATTCCTTATGATTCCCTCCGTTTGTGGTTTGTACAATGTCACGTGATCGTGGCAACACTGATTTCTAACCTTTTCTTGAAATATCTGTACTTCAGAGTATTTTGGAAGATAATTACCATGTAATCGAAATGTACATGAAATAATTTTTAGTAAAATCAAAGATTTTTATAATGTGGTTAGTGGGTTTTTATTTATTTAAATTATTAGGTTTTTCTTTCATTAAAAATAGTTTAAAACTATGGGTTTTTCGTTTATTAAAATTAATCTACATTGTTCAAGAAATTATCAAAATATTTTTTTAACGATATTTCAAGGTGAATTTACGTCATGTAAAGTAAATATTTGCAATTAATTTTAAAAGTTCGTCTATATTTTAACTGTTCACTTTCAAAATTGTTTCACACTAAGCACAACATCGCAAAATTCTTACAACAGACTGATAACTTGAAATTCTCCATTCGAGTTTAATATTTCAGCTGCATTTTTTAAAAACTGACAAATATTTTATTTCTATGTTGGTAATATGTGAGTAAGAACGTTACTGTATATTCGCGTTCATCGCACTTTGTTACACAGACGATAAATCTGTTGCACACAGATTACTCTCACTCTCGAATCTGACATTGACTAGTGTACTGGTATGAATCTGTGTTACAGCATGGTAGCTTCTGGATTCGATTCATCGATTTAACCTCGTCTTCTACGCAAGTAATTCATGTCAAGGTCGACTCTGTTTTGCCAAATAATTAAGTCTTATTAGTAGATTTCAAGTAGCAACATATGTTCTAGCAAGTGTCTGACACATGAATCATGCGTCCAATACAAGGAGCTGGTTTTACTGGAACCATTGGTGGTAAAAAAATAACTCAAGTAAAATAAAATACTATATTTATGTTTCCCAAATCGAATTCCAGTGTGTTTTGCCATTGTTTACAATTAAGCATGTGTATTCAATAAAATGCCTTAAAAGGCGCCTTCGACCGAATATAGCCTAAGCCAGATAATTTATATTCTTTAGATAAAGTTTGAAGAACATTTTTTTTAATGAGTTATATACTATTACGACTAAATCTACTAGCCGTGACTTATTATTAATTAAATCGAGCGCGTTTTAAACACAAAGTTCTCATCCTCAGTCACTAAAATTAAACTTTACATAAAGTATATCTTATTTCTTACAAATTGTAGTTATTCACTCTCGATGAATAATAAATTGGTTACTAAAACATATTTAATTTAATAAATGTTGTTATTTTATTCTACTACTTGCCTGTTTTTTGTTATTTATAATGTTTTTTAATGTCTGAATGTTATTATATAAAAGTCTTTATTATTTCTCTTATTCGATTCCTTCTATTAGCTCCACTCTTCTGATACCTTGACAAATATTCAATCGTTAATAAAATTCCTATTTATTCAGCCAATCAAGTCCAAATACATTTTTTTAAACCTATATTGGATGACAATAAATTGATGTTAATACATGCAATCATTGATTTTTATTCAATCACTAAATTATAAAAATCAAAGGTTTAGGTAGGATTCGAACTGATTATCTTCATGTTCGAAGTTAGCGCTCTGGCACTGAACCAACTTTCCCATAGCTAGAAATTTATTTCTTAAAGATGTTTATGAATTTTTCTTTTAACCCCCATCTGGTTGTCTTTGAAACCTACATTGGACGACCTTAAATTGTTGCCATGGTTACTACGCAATGCATAAATAATGCTCTAAGATTAACTCTAGTGGAATAACGGCATCGAACCTTGCCTAACAAATGGACAATGCGAAAGGAAAGCGAAAAGAAACTATAACACGAATACAAGCGATGAAAAAATGTATAAATAGTAACAAACAAAAATAAAATCCAGCACCATACATAGAAAGGAAAATGGACAATTAGAAGGAAATTCGCTTTCTATTTTGCCACTTAATATTGCTATTCTGACATATGTATATAGGCCTTCACATTTATATTTATTGTAAATATTAAATTTTAAAAAATGACAAAATTTTACTTGATGTAAGTAGGAATTGACTTTAAAAAAACCAAAATTATATCACTTGTTTTTAAATTAAGCATTTAAATGCTTTATATAAAAATGGTTGTTAATTTATGACTCCATATATGGAAGCTAATTCATAGACGTAATTTATAAATCCGCATACTATTATAGATTTCGTCATTAGAGAATATTAGCAAACATATTTAATTTGAATTACTTTAATTTTTGTTCCATTTATCTATTCTATTTCAACTCTTAATGCAACAATTAACTTCTGAAGATGATGTAATGTTCTTGGCTAGTCACATCTTATTCCAGTAATGGTAACAATAGTAAAGCTGCTAGTAAGTATTCTACCTAAATGTAAAAATAAACATTGCCTTCCATAAAAGAAAGTGTCAACGCTACTCCATAAAATATTTACAGTGTAATTAGCAGCAAATTCAGTGTGTATGCGGTATTCACAAGTCCCCAGACAGTTTCTACTTTGCCACTCGGCTGGTTTTAATAGTTTAGTTATTCTTTCTCGCAGATCTGTATAAAAAGCGATGAGAAATCGTTTAACGACCTTGCCACATTAGTAAATGGAGGCGATAACGAACGTAGTCCCTAATTTGGCCATTAAACCCGATAACATATCTAAAATGAAAAAATACTCTTGTAGGTCATTCATTCAGTGTCTTTTAAGATTATAGAAGTTAAGGTTTTATACGAAAATTTTAAATGAAACATTTGTTTTTTTTTAAGTACAATGTATTTGTAACAATGCATTTTTAACAATGTATACCACAATCCAAAATAGTTTAAAAATATTTCCATGTTCTGACGGTTTATTTTTAGTTATTAAAATTTCTTTTTACACCCAATATTCTTAAAATTTTTCTTGTATAAAAAAAATAATCAAGTATTTTAAGAAGTTATGGTTGTTTGTCGGCCTCTAACGAACAATGTATAAACTATTGTGCCAAAATATAAGGTTAAAATTTTGTTTGTATTTATAAAGTCAATAAGACTGTGTTAATTAAGTTTAACACAATCTTCTAAAAACGTTCATTTTCCATGAATATTAATTTATTGCACATTTTCTTTAAAAAAGGAAAAAACTGAAAATATAAAGTAAAAAACCGTTATAAATAAAACAACTTTGCTTTTAAGATTAAATTTTACAATTTATTGTATTTAAAATGTTGGTAATTTCGTTTCTAATTTTATTAAATTTACCGTAATAAATTATTTTAATTAATAAACATAGTTTAAGCCATTATCACGTTTATTACTAGATTTAATATATTTACTATATTGTACAGATATCTGGAGCTACTATATGAACTATATTTACTATATTGTACAGATATCTGGAGCTACTATATGAACTATATTTACTATATTGTACAGATATCTGGAGCTACTATATGAACTATATTTACTATATTGTACAGATATCTGGAGCTACTATATGAACTATATTTACTATATTGTACAGATATCTGGAGCTACTATATGAACTATATTTACTATATTGTACAGATATCTGGAGCTACTATATGAACTATATTTACTATATTGTACAGATATCTGGAGCTACTATATGAACTATATTTACTATATTGTACAGATATCTGGAGCTACTATATGAACTATATTTACTATATTGTACAGATATCTGGAGCTACTATATGAACTATATTTACTATATTGTACAGATATCTGGAGCTACTATATGAACTATATTTACTATATTGTACAGATATCTGGAGCTACTATATGAACTATATTTACTATATTGTACAGATATCTGGAGCTACTATATGAACTATATTTACTATATTGTACAGATATCTGGAGCTACTATATGAACTATATTTACTATATTGTACAGATATCTGGAGCTACTATATGAACTATATTTACTATATTGTACAGATATCTGGAGCTACTATATGAACTATATTTACTATATTGTACAGATATCTGGAGCTACTATATGAACTATATTTACTATATTGTACAGATATCTGGAGCTACTATATGAACTATATTTACTATATTGTACAGATATCTGGAGCTACTATATGAACTATATTTACTATATTGTACAGATATCTGGAGCTACTATATGAACTATATTTACTATATTGTACAGATATCTGGAGCTACTATATGAACTATATTTACTATATTGTACAGATATCTGGAGCTACTATATGAACTATATTTACTATATTGTACAGATATCTGGAGCTACTATATGAACTATATTTACTATATTGTACAGATATCTGGAGCTACTATATGAACTATATTTACTATATTGTACAGATATCTGGAGCTACTATATGAACTATATTTACTATATTGTACAGATATCTGGAGCTACTATATGAACTATATTTACTATATTGTACAGATATCTGGAGCTACTATATGAACTATATTTACTATATTGTACAGATATCTGGAGCTACTATATGAACTATATTTACTATATTGTACAGATATCTGGAGCTACTATATAAACTATATTTACTATATTGTACAGATATCTGGAGCTACTATATGAACTATATTTACTATATTGTACAGATATCTGGAGCTACTATATGAACTATATTTACTATATTGTACAGATATCTGGAGCTACTATATGAACTATATTTACTATATTGTACAGATATCTGGAGCTACTATATGAACTATATTTACTATATTGTACAGATATCTGGAGCTACTATATGAACTATATTTACTATATTGTACAGATATCTGGAGCTACTATATGAACTATATTTACTATATTGTACAGATATCTGGAGCTACTATATAAACTATATTTACTATATTGTACAGATATCTGGAGCTACTATATGAACTATATTTACTATATTGTACAGATATCTGGAGCTACTATATGAACTATATTTACTATATTGTACAGATATCTGGAGCTACTATATGAACTATATTTACTATATTGTACAGATATCTGGAGCTACTATATGAACTATATTTACTATATTGTACAGATATCTGGAGCTACTATATGAACTATATTTACTATATTGTACAGATATCTGGAGCTACTATATGAACTATATTTACTATATTGTACAGATATCTGGAGCTACTATATGAACTATATTTACTATATTGTACAGATATCTGGAGCTACTATATGAACTATATTTACTATATTGTACAGATATCTGGAGCTACTATATGAACTATATTTACTATATTGTACAGATATCTGGAGCTACTATATGAACTATATTTACTATATTGTACAGATATCTGGAGCTACTATATGAACTATATTTACTATATTGTACAGATATCTGGAGCTACTATATGAACTATATTTACTATATTGTACAGATATCTGGAGCTACTATATGAACTATATTTACTATATTGTACAGATATCTGGAGCTACTATATGAACTATATTTACTATATTGTACAGATATCTGGAGCTACTATATGAACTATATTTACTATATTGTACAGATATCTGGAGCTACTATATGAACTATATTTACTATATTGTACAGATATCTGGAGCTACTATATGAACTATATTTACCGATAAAGTATTATAAAACAATATCATTTTCCCTAAAGCTACATTGAAATTTACTGCAATGTAGAGTAAGAAGTAATAAGGCCTTCGACTCATATTAACAACTGTAAGAATCGATACGTTTACACATAGTTTAATCAAATATACGATAATTCCGAATATATATCAATTTACATTTTAAAACTATTTAAATATTAACCTCCAAGTGGATAAAAAACTTGTGTTTACCTACCGTTATGTTTGGGTCTCGTGGATATTCAAAATTCGTTCCTTTAGCCCAAAAAAGAGCCGAAAATATGATGTTTCTAAAGTTTTCTTTCATCGGACGCACCTAAAGTAGTTTACCTTAACGCACCCTTAATATTTATAGATAAGTAAGGTTCTAGGTGGAAATAAAATCGTCAAACATTACAGAATTCGTAAGTAAACTGTAAACAGTAGTTTCTCTTTAAATTTGTATACTAACGTCTTATTATAAATGGGTAAGAACATAGTTTTACAAAATATTAAAAAATAACAAGTTTTATATTGATTTCACTTCAATGATCGCGAACAAAGACTACTCTAGACTGGGACAACAGACTCTCGACAAACATCCTTTAGGCAGTATCATTTGTTTTATACTTTCAATAAACTTATAATTTATTTATACATGTCATTTGAAATTTTACCAAATAAATAATAAACATTTCCAGTTGTACTGCATAGTTCCCACGGGAATCTCTCTTGCAACTACCCACCTATTGTTCCTACCACCCACCTGCAGATAACGCTGTTTATTACATTTGTTTCTAAGACAAAGTAAACTTCCGTAGGCCTATACTAGATACACGGCCACCAAGGGAAGATTTATTCTGACACTTCTAAGCCAGTAGTGTTTACCCCTTCTGAATGTAATGTAGGCTATTACTAAGTCTTACTGTTTTTTAAAGATATCTACAGCAGTTAAATGTCCATTTTTATAAAGCATTCTCAAGGATTATCCAGAAAGTAATCGTATTTGAGTGAAAGTACATTAATAATGTTACAAAAAATAGTATTGATCGAAAATAATACATTCTTGTCTAAAGTGGTGCATAACTTTTGATCTCAATATGATTTCTAAAATACAGTTTAGGCTAATTTATCTAACGTCATCAAGGTAACCTAAATTGTAAACACGTGCGTCATTGTGTCTAAGAAGTATAGTTTAGACTTTCAACTATGGAATTTGTCAGAAAAAATATTTTTAGCAATAAAATAGAAAATGTATTTACGATTACTCAAATTAAGTATTGCATATAATGTTTACGATTCCTTGAAGGATTAGGTAACTTTTTAACTCATTATGAGTTTAGTACTCTGAGCTATGATTACATATATTTCGTTCTTCAATATATTTTGTTCTAGAAACATACCATATAGGGGCGAAATGTTTAAAATAAGTCCATCAAACGTGAGAGAAAAGTTAGGTAACTTAAGTTTAAACAATATCTTGCCGTAATGTTTACGATTCCTTGAAGGATTAGGTAACTTTTTAACTCATTATGAGTTTAGTACTCTGAGCAATGATTACATATATTTCGTTCTTCAATATATTTTGTTCTAGAAACATACCATATAGGGGCGAAATGCTTAAAATAAGTCCATCAAACGTGAGAGAAAAGTTAGGCAACTTAAGTTTAAACAATATCTTGCCGTAATGTTTACGATTCCTTGAAGGATTAGGTAACTTTTTAACTCATTATGAGTTTAGTACTCTGAGCAATGATTACATATATTTCGTTCTTCAATATATTTTGTTCTAGAAACATACCATATAGGGGCGAAATGCTTAAAATAAGTCCATCAAACGTGAGAGAAAAGTTAGGCAACTTAAGTTTAAACAATATCTTGCCGTAATGTTTACGATTCCTTGAAGGATTAGGTAACTTTTTAACTCATTATGAGTTTAGTACTCTGAGCAATGATTACATATATTTCGTTCTTCAATATATTTTGTTCTAGAAACATACCATATAGGGGTGAAATGCTTAAAATAAGTTCATCAAACGTGAGAGAAAAGTTAGGTAACTTAAGTTTAAACAATATCTTGCCGTAATGTTTACGATTCCTTGAAGGATTAGGTAACTTTTTAACTCATTATGAGTTTAGTACTCTGAGCAATGATTACATATATTTCGTTCTTCAATATATTTTGTTCTAGAAACATACCATATAGGGGCGAAATGCTTAAAATAAGTCCATCAAACGTGAGAGAAAAGTTAGGTAACTTAAGTTTAAACAATATCTTGCCGTTAATGAAGAGAGAGAACATTTTTATTACGTAAAAATATTATAAAAAGTGGTAAATCTTTTATGTAAAGGTAAAGTTATAAACCTTAACATCGTAATATCTTATGTAACCTTAGGTTAAAACAGCAGACTCCTTAAAGCAACATTTCCGTTCCAAATGCCTTCGCAAACAGATATCGCCAATCTAAATCCGAAATGTTTAGAGAAATACAAACTGTCCAGATCGTGACCCGTTCTGGAGCGAAAATTATCACCGAAATCATTGTTTACTGTAGCCGGGCCGCAGCCAGTCTTGTCCCTCCCGTGCCGCGGTGACTGGCAGCCGCAACGGACTGATTGTTATGTAAATACGGCGGTTGTGGCTGAATGTTGCATTGTTGCATTGTCAACAGATGTTACAGTTGTTTCTCATCTAATTAGCCATAATCTTCGCCTCATTAACCGGCCGTACCTCCAACTTCATCCGCGCTGACAGCACGCATTTTAGGCGATGACAATCGGACGTACCAACGACACCCAATATAGTCCGTTTCAAGCATGTGCTAGACATTCATGTCTTTTAGAATGAGTAGCTTTAATTCCCCACGAATTATGTTTTAGAAGGGTTTAGAATAGTTTTGGATTGATAATAATTAGAATTATAATAATGTTTTCATTAGCAGAATAATTGATATGATGAATCTATTACAGTATGGCTAAAGGAACGTATAAAGTGAATCAGGAAATAGAGGCGCACAAATAAAGTAAATTATATCGAAATAAAAGAGTAGTTATTACTATTTGTAATTCTTACAATTATGCTATAGTTCTTGCAAGTACCAAAACTTATTTGAATTTTAATCATGCGTAGATTTAGTAATAAGGAAGGATTCGATTACGTCATCGTTAGGTTTCGATTTGAGGATTCACTGGCCCCAGGTTATTACGGATAATAATAAAAATGTCTGAGTCACATTTTAATGACTCAATCGCACCAGATTGTTACGGATTATTGTAGAAAGTCCTGAGTCACATTATTCACTCGCAATAGATGGTTACGGATTATTGCAGAAATTCCTGAGTCACATTATTCACTCGCAATAAATGGTTACGGATTATTGCAGAAATTCCTGAGGCACATTATTCACTCGCAATAAATGGTTACGGATTATTGCAGAAATTCCTGAGTCACATTATTCACTCGCAATAAATGGTTACGGATTATTGCAGAAATTCCTGAGTCACATTATTCACTCGTAATAGATGGTTACGGATTATTCCAGAAATTCCTGAGTCACATTATTCACTCGCAATAAATGGTTACGGATTATTGCAGAAATTCCTGAGTCACATTAATCACTCGCAATAAATGGTTACGGATTATTGCAGAAATTCCTGAGTCACATTATTCACTCGCAATAAATGGTTACGGATTATTGCAGAAATTCCTGAGTCACATTATTCACTCGTAATAGATGGTTACGGATTATTCCAGAAATTCCTGAGTCACATTATTCACTCGCAATAAATGGTTACGGATTATTGCAGAAATTCCTGAGTCACATTAATCACTCGCAATAAATGGTTACGGATTATTGCAGAAATTCCTGAGTCACATTATTCACTCGCAATAAATGGTTACGGATTATTGCAGAAATTCCTGAGTCACATTAATCACTCGCAATAAATGGTTACGGATTATTGCAGAAATTCCTGAGTCACATTATTCACTCGCAATAAATGGTTACGGATTATTGCAGAAATTCCTGAGTCACATTATTCACTCGTAATAGATGGTTACGGATTATTCCAGAAATTCCTGAGTCACATTATTCACTCGCAATAAATGGTTACGGATTATTGCAGAAATTCCTGAGTCACATTAATCACTCGCAATAAATGGTTACGGATTATTGCAGAAATTCCTGAGTCACATTATTCACTCGCAATAGATGGTTACGGATTATTGCAGAAATTCCTGAGTCACATTATTCACTCGCAATAGATTGTTACCGAATATCGTTCAAACTCCTAAATCACATTTAAACAATTCACTCATCCTAGATTGTTACGGATTATCGTAAAAATTCCTGAGTCATGTTTTAAAGGTTTACTCTAAAATATTTTTTTCTATTCTGCTTCTAAGAGGTATTATTTAAACAATATAATCAATTTAAAAATATTTGAACAATAATATTTGAACCCTAAAGTTTGACGGTTGGAGCAAAGCAGAAATTAAATTACATTTTAGAATGAATGTAGCCTCCACCATAAATGATGTAGGTACCAATGTTACTATCTTCAACAGTCTCGAAGCTACTATTTACAGCTACAATTTGTTCCGCTAGATTTTGATTAGATTTTAATTTTTTAATTCTCTTAAGTTAAGACCGAGAACAATTTGCAGAGTTTTTGTTAGAAACCACCTACAAAATAACAAAAAAACCTTTTTTTGATTATTTGCAAAAAAGTTGAAATTCACTTTGATATTACTATACTTGTGAAAAGCAACGTTAATTAGCAATAACTACAGTTTAGAACGCATGAATCAAAGAAATCTAAAATGGGCACCATAAATTACTTCTACGCATTAAAAACGAACTTCTTGTCCACTTACTGAATTTAAGAGCGGCAGTTTAGGAATTTTTATAGCTTAGGCTATTCAATTTTAAAGTAATAGTGCAAAACTTATTAATAGGTTATATTAAAAAATTAAAACTTCAGCAAGTAATTAATCCATATCTCTTATATTTTTTTTTATTGGCGTAAGAATACAGCCATTTCGATCGTGCCGAAGCTAGCATTTCAGGCAATAGCGAAGGAGGTGGATCACTGAGGCTGTGGCGTCACTGTTCTAGCACCCTTGTTCGTTTTTTCTACATTCTTGACATTTCTTGTTCACAATAAATCGGATTAAACCCTATATCTAAGCCCTTGGTTGTACCTCGCATTGGACGTGACACTTTTAAACAGAAGCTGGCAACAAGATTACAGAATCAACATATATTAGAACGAAGCTGTCCGAACATGTAATACCACTGACACTGTGACAATATGGCCAGTAAACCCATGCGTTCCCCCACACAGATCAAAAGATCTGAAATTAAGGGTGTGTTATCTAGGTACTATGTCATAAATATCCAATACAAACTTAGCCAATATCAATTTAATAATTGTTAACTAATATATATATATTAAGGGCTACCTGAAATTAAGGTTGTGTTATCTAGGTGTTATGTCATAAATATCCAATACAACCTTAGCCAATATCAATTTAATAATTGTTAACTAATATATATATATTAAGGGCTGCCTGAAATTAAGGTTGTGTTATCTAGGTACTATGTCATAAATATCCAATACAAACTTGGCCAATATCAATTTAATAATTGTTAACTAATATATATATATATATATATATATATATATATATATATATATATATATATATATATTAAGGGCTACCTGAAATTAAGGTTGTGTTATCTAGGTGTTATGTCATAAATATCCAATACAACCTTAGCCAATATCAATTTAATAATTGTTAACTAATATATATATATATATTAAGGGCTGCCTGAAATTAAGGTTGTGTTATCTAGGTACTATGTCATAAATATCCAATACAAACTTGGCCAATATCAATTTAATAATTGTTAACTAATATATATTAAAGGCTACCTGAAATTAAGGTTGTGATATCTAGGTATTATGTCATAAATATCCAATGCAAACTTAGCCAATATCAATTTAATAATTGTTAACTAATATATATATATATTAAGGGCTACCTGAAATTAAGGTTGTGTTATCTAGGTGTTATGTCATAAATATCCAATACAACCTTAGCCAATATCAATTTAATAATTGTTAACTAATATATATATATATATATTAAGGGCTGCCTGAAATTAAGGTTGTGTTATCTAGGTACTATGTCATAAATATCCAATACAAACTTGGCCAATATCAATTTAATAATTGTTAACTAATATATATATATTAAGGGCTACCTGAAATTAAGGTTGTGTTATCTAGGTGTTATGTCATAAATATCCAATACAAACTTGGCCAATATCAATTTAATAATTGTTAACTAATATATATATATATATTAAGGGCTACCTGAAATTAAGGTTGTGTTATCTAGGTGTTATGTCATAAATATCCAATACAACCTTAGCCAATATCAATTTAATAATTGTTAACTAATATATATATATTAAGGGCTACCTGAAATTAAGGTTGTGTTATCTAGGTGTTATGTCATAAATATCCAATACAACCTTAGCCAATATCAATTTAATAATTGTTAACTAATATATATATATATATATATATATATATATATATATATATATATATATATTAAGGGCTGCCTGAAATTAAGGTTGTGTTATCTAGGTACTATGTCATAAATATCCAATACAAACTTGGCCAATATCAATTTAATAATTGTTAACTAATATATATATATTAAGGGCTACCTGAAATTAAGGTTGTGTTATCTAGGTGTTATGTCATAAATATCCAATACAACCTTAGCCAATATCAATTTAATAATTGTTAACTAATATATATATATATATATTAAGGGCTGCCTGAAATTAAGGTTGTGTTATCTAGGTACTATGTCATAAATATCCAATACAAACTTGGCCAATATCAATTTAATAATTGTTAACTAATATATATATATATTAAGGGCTACCTGAAATTAAGGTTGTGTTATCTAGGTGTTATGTCATAAATATCCAATACAACCTTAGCCAATATCAATTTAATAATTGTTAACTAATATATATATATTAAGGGCTACCTGAAATTAAGGTTGTGTTATCTAGGTGTTATGTCATAAATATCCAATACAACCTTAGCCAATATCAATTTAATAATTGTTAACTAATATATATATATTAAGGGCTGCCTGAAATTAAGTTTGGGTTATCTAGGTACTATGTCATAAATATCCAATACAAACTTGGCCAATATCAATTTAATAATTGTTAACTAATATATATATATATTAAAGGCTACCTGAAATTAAGGTTGTGTTATCTAGGTGTTATGTCATAAATATCCAATACAACCTTAGCCAATATCAATTTAATAATTGTTAACTAATATATATTAAGGACTACGTGAAATTGAGGTTGTGTTATCTAGGTGTTACATCATAAATATCCAATACAAACAGCCAATATCAATTTAATAATTGTTTTTACAAGCGAAAAAAATACTTCGCACAATCTATTTTAGAAGAAAGGGTTTACTTTGAAGACCATATTAGACCTCTAATAATATTTTTGACATTTCTAGGCTTACCAGTAATTAGAGAAAGCAGTAGGGCTACTTGAGAGGATCTCTTCCTCACGCTGTTGGGGCGAATAGTTTTGTTTCGGGTAATTGAAGGGTTGAACTGAAAGAAGTAGCATTTACCAATTCGTACTAAAACAACTTTCGAAGGAACAGAACGCAAATAGGTGTAATAATAATTATGTTCCACCTTGTACCTCTTGAACTGGTTGCGAGCAGGTCTACATCAAGTAGCGATCCTTCCCACGGGATGGTTTAGTTTCCTTTAATCCAATGGATCATTATCCCTACATAACCTCACTATACCTCGCTAGGGTTTGTAGCGGCTAGACCCCGTAGAGTAAGTCTGCTTCACGTGCGCTACCCTACACGCATGATGCTACGATTTTCCCTGCATCCTCTACTAGGGGTTTTAAGAGCCCAACTCAATCCTTTATATGTTGACAATCTTTTCCTACTCTACGTGGGCGGTGGAGCCATACTGCCTAACCTCACTATACCTCTTCTTACAAGGGGTTGTAGCGGCTAGACCCCGTAGAGTAAGTCTGCTTCACGTGCGCTACCCTACACGCATGATGCTACGATTTTCCCTGCATCCTCTACTAGGGGTTTTAAGAGCCCAACTCAATCCTTTATATGTTGACAATCTTTTCCTACTCTACGTAGGCGGTAGAGCCATACTGCCTAACCTCACTATACCTCTTCTTACAAGGGGTTGTAGCGGCTAGACCCCGTAGAGTAAGTCTGCTTCACGTGCGCTACCCTACACGCATGATGCTACGATTTTCCCTGCATCCTCTACTAGGGGTTTTAAGAGCGCAACTCAATCCTTTATATGTTGACAATCTTTTCCTACTCTACGTGGGCGGTAGAGCCATACTGCCTAACCTCACTATACCTCTTCTTACAAGGGGTTGTAGCGGCTAGACCCCGTAGAGTAAGTCTGCTTCACGTGCGCTACCCTACACGCATGATGCTACGATTTTCCCTGCATCCTCTACTAGGGGTTTTAAGAGCCCAACTCAATCCTTTATATGTTGACCATCTTTTCCTACTCTACGTGGGCGGTAGAGCCATACTGCCTAACCTCACTATACCTCTTCTTACAAGGGGTTGTAGCGGCTAGACCCCGTAGAGTAAGTCTGCTTCACGTGCGCTACCCTACACGCATGATGCTACGATTTTCCCTGCATCCTCTACTAGGGGTTTTAAGAGCCCAACTCAATCCTTTATATGTTGACAATCTTTTCCTACTCTACGTGGGCGGTAGAGCCATACTGCCTAACCTCACTATACCTCTTCTTACAAGGGGTTGTAGCGGCTAGACCCCGTAGAGTAAGTCTGCTTCACGTGCGCTACCCTACACGCATGATGCTACGATTTTCCCTGCATCCTCTACTAGGGGTTTTAAGAGCCCAACTCAATCCTTTATATGTTGACAATCTTTTCCTACTCTACGTGGGCGGTGGAGCCATACTGCCTAACCTCACTATACCTCTTCTTACAAGGGGTTGTAGCGGCTAGACCCCGTAGAGTAAGTCTGCTTCACGTGCGCTACCCTACACGCATGATGCTACGATTTTCCCTGCATCCTCTACTAGGGGTTTTAAGAGCCCAACTCAATCCTTTATATGTTGACAATCTTTTCCTACTCTACGTAGGCGGTAGAGCCATACTGCCTAACCTCACTATACCTCTTCTTACAAGGGGTTGTAGCGGCTAGACCCCGTAGAGTAAGTCTGCTTCACGTGCGCTACCCTACACGCATGATGCTACGATTTTCCCTGCATCCTCTACTAGGGGTTTTAAGAGCGCAACTCAATCCTTTATATGTTGACAATCTTTTCCTACTCTACGTGGGCGGTAGAGCCATACTGCCTAACCTCACTATACCTCTTCTTACAAGGGGTTGTAGCGGCTAGACCCCGTAGAGTAAGTCTGCTTCACGTGCGCTACCCTACACGCATGATGCTACGATTTTCCCTGCATCCTCTACTAGGGGTTTTAAGAGCCCAACTCAATCCTTTATATGTTGACAATCTTTTCCTACTCTACGTGGGCGGTGGAGCCATACTGCCTAACCTCACTATACCTCTTCTTACAAGGGGTTGTAGCGGCTAGACCCCGTAGAGTAAGTCTGCTTCACGTGCGCTACCCTACACGCATGATGCTACGATTTTCCCTGCATCCTCTACTAGGGGTTTTAAGAGCCCAATTCAATCCTTTATATATTGACAATCTTTTCCTACTCTATGTGGGCGGTGGAGCCATACTGCCTAACCTCACTATACCTCTTCTTACAAGGGGTTGTAGCGGCTAGACCCCGTAGAGTAAGTCTGCTTCACGTGCGCTACCCTACACGCATGATGCTACGATTTTCCCTGCATCCTCTACTAGGGGTTTTAAGAGCCCAACTCAATCCTTTATATGTTGACAATCTTTTCCTACTCTACGTGGGCGGTAGAGCCATACTGCCTAACCTCACTATACCTCTTCTTACAAGGGGTTGTAGCGGCTAGACCCCGTAGAGTAAGTCTGCTTCACGTGCGCTACCCTACACGCATGATGCTACGATTTTCCCTGCATCCTCTACTAGGGGTTTTAAGAGCCCAACTCAATCCTTTATATGTTGACAATCTTTTCCTACTCTACGTGGGCGGTAGAGCCATACTGCCTAACCTCACTATACCTCTTCTTACAAGGGGTTGTAGCGGCTAGACCCCGTAGAGTAAATCTGCTTCACGTGCGCTACCCTACACGCATGATGCTACGATTTTCCCTGCATCCTCTACTAGGGGTTTTAAGAGCCCAACTCAATCCTTTATATGTTGACAATCTTTTCCTACTCTACGTGGGCGGTAGAGCCATACTGCCTAACCTCACTATACCTCTTCTTACAAGGGGTTGTAGCGGCTAGACCCCGTAGAGTAAGTCTGCTTCACGTGCGCTACCCTACACGCATGATGCTACGATTTTCCCTGCATCCTCTACTAGGGGTTTTAAGAGCCCAACTCAATCCTTTATATGTTGACAATCTTTTCCTACTCTACGTGGGCGGTAGAGCCATACTGCCTAACCTTCTTAGAACTAGGCTGACCTCAACAAAATATCTTTTCATATTATAGCTTAGTTTAGAGTATAGTTAATTCTACTTCCCTCCAGACGTTATTAAAGGTATTTGTAGGTATTTTACAAACGAAATTATATTCACGCGAGTGGAATAAATGAGATTTGTGCGTCTGTGCTCTTATCATTTTAGAAACATTTTTTTGAATAAAAATTAAATTTTATTAATAAATAAATATCAATATGCCAATTTAACAATGTGTTTAGTTAAAAATTAAATTAAAATATTTTCCCACATTTAAAGTGAATAATTTTTTTTAAAATTATATAGTAGGCTTTACTACAGTTATAAACTGTTAAGTATTTTTCGTGATAGAAAACATAAAATGTATGCGAATTTTAAATTGATAAGATGTTTATAGACTATGTTTACATTTGCATATTCTGATATTTTTATAAGCAAATTATTTAATTAGGTTTTAGAAGAATGACGTCTTACTTAAGTAAAACTATATTTGTTAAAAATATCGTCACTCTTATTTTATTAAGAGACCAACACTTAAGACATTTTGTCACATTGAAATGTTGGATACCACAGTCAGACTGGCGTTAAGTCTTTCAGTGCTCGTTCTATTAATATTTAAATACATGTAAACCAATCATTGTTAGGACTTTTATTTTCGGTCATGTATTTTTTTTAACCAGTCTTCATAAACGATATATTTTACTAACACTAGTAATATATCATTTGTGACAACTCCAAATAGGCACAATAAAATGAAAATACTGAAGAAAACAAATTACATTAAGTAAATAGTTGGTTTTATATTATTTTATTAGGTATCATAAATATAACTCGCTTCAGAAACTGTAAGGTGACTAATTTTCAGTAATATTTATTTATTCACTTTTAAAATTAAAATATTCCTGCAAAATGCATCATATAAGTTACAAAAATAAGTTTTTAGTTTTATATTTGTATCTATACTAAAGTAAACAACTACCATGATACAAGTTTAGAAATGTAAATCTTTAATGAAGTTTTAAAGAAGATGGCGATAGTAGTATTGTCATAAAATGAGTTTATTTATAAATTAATTAAACACGGATTTATCAAATGTCAAAACAATTAATTTAAAGTTTAACCACAAAATGAAAATATTTGGTTTCCAACTTTCATACAATTATAATATATCATATAATCAATTTGGCCTTAGGCCCGGCTACAGTTTACAACTGTCTAGAAAACCTGTTTGAAGATGTAGACGGGGGTATTATGAAATTTCTGAGTATCTATTGGGAAGTGAAATTGGTATTAGATATTTATTTTGAATTCACTGCTATCGTCATTTTAATCGACGTTCGCTTGTTGCTGCTTTCATTCTAAGTATCTGTCAAGTATTCGAATGTCAACCACTTCTGCCAGATAAAGTGCTTCGCGTAGGCTCAAATACCCGTTACTACCTCTTCTTCATTCAAATTTTAATTCATCGCAACTTATTTGGTAGATGTTGTTTTTATTTAAACAGCAGCTTGCCTATGTAAATCTAATGTGTGTAGAAATACTTAAACATTTTTTATGCCAACAATAAAGCACGGAGAACGCAGAACTAACTGCGACAGTGGTAAATTCTTCAATACGATACCGCTCTCTGTAACCTATAAATTGTAACGAATAGAGGGGTCACGTTTGTAAGTTATAAAGTGTAACGAATAGAGGGGTCACGTTTGTAAGTTGTAAAGTGTAACGAATAGAGGGGTCACGTTTGTAAGTTGTAAAGTGTAACGAATAGAGGGGTCACGTTTGTAAGTTATAAAGTGTAACGAATAGAGGGGTCACGTTTGTAAGTTATAAAGTGTAACGAATAGAGGGGTCACGTTTGTAAGTTATAAAGTGTAACGAATAGAGGGGTCACGTTTGTAAGTTGTAAAGTGTAACGAATAGAGGGGTCACGTTTGTAAGTTGTAAAGTGTAACTCACGTTTGTTGCTTATTATAACCATTATAGAAATGGGAACAATAATAATTTACAAAAGAATGCTAGAAACGACGATACGATTGGAGAGACTACGTTTACAGTGAAGGTAGAATGAAGTAAGCTTGGAGGAGGATTTTAGTGAAAACAGAGATGGAGGACTATTTGAAGAAGGGTGGTTTACAATAAAAGTAGAAGAAGAAGCACAGAAAAGAACCCTACTAATGTATGGTTAGATTTGCTGCAAAAAAAAGATAAGACAAGAAGGTAATTTGGGTAAAAATAGAAATGGAATTATTGTAAGTGGTTAGATCGGTTGTTATCGTTAGATCTAATGATAATGGACGACTGTTTTGTGTACAAACAGTATAAACAGAGATGAAGACAGAATAAAGAAAATTGGGTTTGCATTGAAAGCAGGTAAGAACGTTTCCTGGTTGGGCCTCCAGGCTGAGATGAAGGAACTATTGAAGAATGTCGGTTTAAAATGAATATAGAGGTAAAAGGTTTGGGTTGTAACAAAAGCAAAGATTAAAAAATGTTGAATGTATATATATATATAATAAAAAGAGAGATGAGGTAAGATTGAAGAAACTTTGTTTTTCGAGTAAAGACAGATGAGACAAGCTTGAAAGGGGAGATTATAGTGAAAACAGAGAAAAGGAGCTTCTCTGGTTGTGTTTTAAATAAAAGCAATTGATGATGATAAACGTTAAATAAAGCTTTTGTATGTAAGATAAAAAGCAGCGATGGAGAGAATCTAAAGGCGTTTGCAGTCGAGTTAGCTATTAAGGGAGGGACATGTGATTGCGAATAATTTACATTAAAAAATAAGTGAATTGACGAGCGATTGAATGGAGCAGAGACAATAGAATCTTATGGGAGACTTACAGTGAAGACATATCGGGAATACAAGGAGAACTGGACATGAGTTGATAGTTTACAACAAAAGTTCAGAATCGAGTTTGAAGGAATAATTTTTGTAATGAAACCAGAGATGAAGACATAATAAAACATTGGGTTTCCAGAAAAGGCAGATATCTGGGGACAGATATTGAAGAAATTTAAACGAAAATATCGGTTTGAGTTTGCAGAAAAGGCAAATATTGACAAGCTAGAAGGAAGAATCCCAGTGGAAACATATCCGATAGATGATGGAAAAAGGTTAAACGAAGAGGTTTGTAGGGGTTTGCAAAGAAGGAAGAAATAGGGAGCTTGAAGGAGGAATCCCAGTAAGAACAGGTCAGAGAAGCGATGGAAGAAGAATGAGTTTAAACTTAAATGCGATGTGGAGAAAGCTTCAAATAGGGTCTAACTTGAATATATCACAGATACGACTGAAGGAATTTTTTGTTCGAATGAAAGCATAGATGAAGTAAGCTCGGAGAAAGAATTACTTTCAGAAATGATGAAGGACTATCATTTCACTAATAAGTGAAAGTTGAAACGAGGGTACTTTGTATGAATTTAAATTACGAGTATATATTGTTAATTAGGATTTATGTATATCGGTTAGTTTTGTAAAATTATAAAACAGTTATTTTGCCTAATTTTGTTGAATTGCTTATTTTTATGAATATACAAACACCAGTAATTAAAAAGAAACAGGATTAATAAACTCTGTGACCCGGTTACAAGAACATGGAAATATATAGAAAAGTTAAATTTAAAAATTATAAATTTAAATATTTGCGAAACCTACATTATGTTTCAAATATTTCTTGATTTAAATTGACTGGTACTTTTATGCCAAACAAATTAGGCGTTTAAAAGTTGTTTTATGGTCCGTGTTGGCTTCCTAAAGGTAGTGGCTATAGTAAAAACAGGTGTCGATTCAATCTCGGAGGGCACCACTCGAATTGACGATGATTTCAGTAATATTTTTAGCAAAAGTGAGCTGGACTAAATCAATGATTAATAGCACAGAACCCAATTGGCCGTCTCCAGCTCCAGTATAATGAAGATGAGTCATCGTCGCAGAGGTTAATTGTGTTCCCGGCTGTATAAAATGGACGGCAAATTTATTACTGTTTATGTGGAAGTCCGTCCACACTCGAGACTGGCATGCCTTCACACTGTATGGCCGTTTGATTTGTTATACAGCTTTCAGAGGTGTCGAAATACATCAATTTATGCACAATAACTGATAACGTAGCTTCTTTCTCAAAATATAAGCCTTAGACGCCCATAAGGATCTTTCTCGCTGATTTATGAATGGTTTTATAAAATTGACGTATCCCATATTTACTACAAAATGTCTAAGCCTAACAAATAGTCATTGTTGTTGAGCCGCTATTACAATTGAGTTAACAACAAATATTGCCAACAAAACAGTTTGAACAAAAACAATTGTTACCAACAAAAGTGTTACTCACTGTCTAGTTGAATACAAATGTCGAATGTTTTATTATGTGGAGTGTCATTATAAAATATCTCTTTTCATTTAATAAAGATATGAATTTATATTTTGATAAATCTATAAATCTTCCTTTGAATTATTTCAATATAAAGATAATGCGCTATTTATTTTTATTCCACTTTTTGAAAAAAAAAACTTTACTAGGTGAGACTGACACTTATTAAGAACAGATTTCAATTAAATTCGTTGAATGAAATTTTTATTCTGTAAGTTTTTCAACATGTAATAAGATTTTATATTTACTTTATTCTTTTGTTAATAACTAAATTAAATATATTCTATTATAACCTAGGAAGTGTGATCTTAGTGATATTATGCGATGAGCAGCGAGGTGGGGGATGTTCCCAACATTAGAGCAAGTAAACATTTGTTGCCAACAACTTCCATTGATCTTTACCGACTTCTGGGAACAAAATTTCTATTGTCAACACTGTATTTTTGTTGCCAACATAGTATGTTACCAACAACTTAATTAAATTTTCGGAATTGTTGTTAACAAATGTTGGCAACACGTGTGTAAACAAGTAGGCTTTAACAAGAACCGTATTGTATTTTATTTTTTAACATTTTCCTAGTTCTGTCATTTTATTTATACAAATTAATGTATCTAACTAAACTAAGAAAGGTAAATAAAGTAAGTCACTATGAAGTAATCAGAATATCCAAGTAGAGAAAAAAACAATAATATTAAAATAATAAACCCTATCTCGAATTTTTATGCATAAAAATAATGTAGTTTAAATTTAGCTATAGAAAGCTACAATCAACTTCTTATTTTATAATTGAAAGATGTGCTCATGCACAGGTTAGTAGTTCATTTGTGTTTATTTTCAGACACTCAAAAGTTTTATTAAAGATGTCAACAGTTCTACACATGTGACGTAATCCTTCTGGAGTTAATAAAACTATCTGTTTAAAATGTGATGACCATAAAGTCTTATTTTAATAAATATTAGATGCGAGAAACGGAAGGTCCTGTCCGTAAAGCTGTCCTCGGGCAGCGTTCAGAGGCGAGCCTTTGTGCATTGTCCGAAGCCAATTGAAACATTACAATCAGGTGCACTCCATGAAAATAAATTCAAGACCCTTGACAAACTTTACGGCTTTCATCTTACTTTGCGGTTCGCAATTTATAAATTAAATCAACTTGGCGACATTTATTGCTTCATGAAAGTTATGATCTCGAAGCAATCACTCCACAATTCGTTTTGTTCAAAAGATACACGTAAGCAGAAAAACTTGGCGTAATAAACATGGAGACCAGGTTAAATGCATATCCAAGGCCACAAAATACAAGCTTTAGTATGGAGAGCATTAAGGAGACAGGTTACATACGGTAGGAAATATTGCACAACGTAAACAAGCGCTAAGCCTAATCTATGGCTTATTGAATTATTCAGGAACACTGTATTAAAAATTTGTATAAATTATGTTTAAAATAAACTAAACTATTTTGTAATCCTTTGATAATATTTTTTGATAAAATGATAAAGCATATTCTGCAAATAAGTTTTGTAAAATAAATCTTATCACACAATCTACATAATTTACCCTGGAGTTATTGTTAATACTGTATAATAAACTATGTCTGTAGGAAAACTAAATTGATATCCACTCGAATGTATTTCATCAAATTGTTCTCATATGGAATTACAAAAACATGAGTAATTTTTGTAATCTTAACACAAACAATTGTTCAACTTTACATACAAATCAAATATTTTACAGCAACGATTTTCAAATTGAAGAATGCTGTTGCAAGTTATAGAAAGCCATATACCAAAGCATTTACCTTATGTACACATGACGGAGGCAGACATGACTATAACATCGCAGGAAACAAATGTTGAAATCGTTATAAAGGACAAACTAAAATGTTAATTTAATCAGAGCAATTAAAAGCAGCAACTCATCAGCAAAGTAGAAACACGTCAGACGAACTCACAATGAACAAAGATCTGAAACTCGAATGTTGCCACTCGCGTACAATATTCTTATATATTTCTGTATTACTTATAATGTATTTCGGAAACAACTTTAAACATTAGTAAATGGTATCTAGAACAAAGATGTGTAGTTTAAGGGTAAGTAGATTAACAACTCACTGTATACATCACCATTTGCAGACGATCAGCTGGTTGTAGCTCAAGGCTGCTGGGATATTCAAATATGTGATGGAGAAACTGGAGACGGGAAATATGCATTGGGGATTAACAAAGGAAATGTATGTAGCCTAGACCTTACACTGCACAACAGAATGTAATGCAATGTACAGAAGAACGTAAACATGACGCTACACAACAGAATGTAATGCAATGTACAGAAGAACGTAAACATGACACGGCACAACAGAATGTAATGCAATGTACAGAAGAACGTAAACATGACACTGCACAACAGAATGTAATGCAATGTACAGAAGAACGTAAACATGACACTGCACAACAGAATGTAATGCAATGTACAGAAGAACGTAAACATGACGCTACACAACAGAATGTAATGCAATGTACAGAAGAACGTAAACATGACGCTACACAACAGAATGTAATGCAATGTACAGAAGAACGTAAACATGACGCTACACAACAGAATGTAATGCAATGTACAGAAGAACGTAAACATGACGCTACACAACAGAATGTAATGCAATGCACAGAAGAACGTAAACATGACGCTACACAACAGAATGTAATGCCATGTACAGAAGAACGTAAACATGACACTACACAACAGAATGTAATGCAATGCACAGAAGAACGTAAACATGACACTGCACAACAGAATGTAATGCAATGTACAGAAGAACGTAAACATGACACTGCACAACAGAATGTAATGCAATGTACAGAAGAACGTAAGCATGGCGCTACACAACAGAATGTAATGCAATGCACAGAAGAACGTAAACATGACACTGCACAACAGAATGTAATGCAATGTACAGAAGAACGTAAACATGGCGCTACACAACAGAATGTAATGCGATGTACAGAAGAACGTAAACATGACACTGCACAACAGAATGTAATGCAATGTACAGAAGAACGTAAACATGACACTGCACAACAGAATGTAATGCAATGTACAGAAGAACGTAAACATGGCGCTACACAACAGAATGTAATGCGATGTACAGAAGAACGTAAACATGACACTGCACAACAGAATGTAATGCAATGTACAGAAGAATGTAAACATGGCACTACACAACAGAATGTAATGCAATGTACAGAAGAACGTAAACATGGCGCTACACAACAGAATGTAATACAATGTAGAGAAGAACGTAAACATGGCGTACTACTGAAGAAAGAAAGAACCTGCAATTAACAATTGTTTGCATACAAAAGCAAAAACGACAGTAAAAAATAGAAATTATCTTATTTCCTAAAGAAGAAAAGTTTTCACTTAAATTTGTTTAATAATTGCCAGTCTCTGAAACTAAATTTGTTATCCAGGAAATTATTTAATTATATTTTGAAAGTGTAAAAACAAATGTCACTAATTCAACTCACAAACTCTGACCACCAACGTAAGAGATTAAAGGCAATAAAGACATCAATAAAGCGTGGCTACTCCCACCCACGACCCTCACCAACGTGACCAACTTTTACCGAAGCCAGGCAATCAGTAGACAGCATAATTCAGATTTCTGGGTGTTTCCAGCCAGCGGCCAATCGGCTCCAGACTCGATGTACAGCTATTTAGTTAAGGAGCGAGACGTAAATGTTACTACTTTCCACGTAACTTTGATTTCTGATAAATTGACTGTACTTCCTGTGCAACGGATTATATTTTTACAGTATAAAGGAAGATATTAGACCCGTTACAGTTATATTAACTGCGGTTAGTTCTCATGAAGGGTTAAGTTCTGACGCCAGTACAACTTCTTAGTTCTCTCACGTCTTACAACATTATGGTCTTAAAAGGTAAACTAACCTTTGCCTAACTATCCAACAGAATGCACTAGTTGTCCCGTATACGTTTAACACACTTTTCACTTGTTATATTACCGTTTATATTATGATAATACGACTTACTCCAGTTCGTTGTGCGTATTGCACAATCAGATTGGCCAATTAAAAAATTCATGTTTCCTTCGGTTAGAAAGTTAACGCCAAGTTACGTACAGCTGACTCTGCAATTAATGTTAATTCAATTACATCTTTATGCGGAGAGGTTGTCCTCCAGAGGCTACGCAGAGCGGTTGCCAGAGTGACATTAAACCGTTCGCGCCTTTAGGAAGACGCCCGTTTACTGCCACTTCAGAGACAAATTGCCTTTTTTTAAGAGAATCATGGGTGTTCACCATGTTGAATGTTTACTATTTTAAAAGGACAGTGTATTTCCTAAATACTCTTGTGTTACCTTCTGTTTTCGTCATCTGTTTACGAATGTTATTTACATTATCAGGTTCACTTGAAGTTGACGCCTAAGATGGGCGTCGTATTCCTTGACAGTTGTATAAACAGCTCTGGTTCACCAATAGCTTAAACAGTGTCCCTTTTCAATACAAATACTGTAATTCTACAAGGATTAAACAATAAGTTAGGCCTGAATGAGATTCGCTTTTATGAATCAAAACATTCGTTATTGTCAACCTTGGTGTGGTAGTGTTACCGACAATTAGTTCGTATTTAGAATATGTTTGGTTAAGTTTAGGTTGCCTATTCCATACAACTTCCCCACTCAGGAAAACTGCATCAGACAAGAACAGTTCAGCTATAAGCCGCAAACTCCATGACCTTTGCTGATCAAATATGCTTTTCTTTCAAACATGGTAGACTTTCTTGAAGCAAGAAAAGCCTTTGAGTCTGACATCTAAGACAGTTATACAAATTAATAATAGCTACCACGTCCGACGCGAGGATATAATCAACTGCTCTTACATACCTAATCTCTGAACACCAATCCCATTTTGCTCTAAGGTTGACTTTGCTAGCGTCCCTCAAACATTAGATATCCCGCTGCTTTCACCGACAACATGCTCTTCCTCCTAAACCCTTCATCCCTTTTTGGAGATCACCTCATGCCTCAGGAATTAGAAACGTCACTCACTGAATTAAGACTACACAGACAAATGACATTTTATCATGGCTACGCCAATAGCGAATTTCTATCAATACTGACAAATCAGCAAAGATTTGTTTACAATGTATCTGAAACCTGTCATACCCGTATTATCTTAGCATCATATTCGGAAAGAACCTATCTTTTAACGTCAAGAAGTCTCCAGCCACAACAAAGATAGAACCACCTGATGCCAGACATTCCCATCCTATCCAAAATTCAGCCCCATCTTTTTACAAGAAACATACCTTGTAGTACGTAATGGGGCAAGTTGTTAAAAAATTTATAAACAAATAACGAATTCAATCATTCCAAGACTCAGCCTCACTTGTATCCAACATATCCATCAGTAATTCTTTCATTTTTCTTCAAGATCTTTGACCATTCAACCTATCTCCTCTGTGATATATCCATAACAAATCACAAACTACAAATCTATGTTAACTTAAAGTTCTTTTTTCTGGTCTTCAATAATCATAATACATGTTCCATTCTCTATAACACTTTCCCCCTTGCAATAGTAAATCCCCTCAGATCTTTTGTAAGTCATTTTCAAACGCACACATACTTCTCAACCATTATAACAATTTACAAACTTAGTAGTAGCCGTTGTTTATTTGTCACAGTTGCTAGGAAATGTAGAAAAGAAATATTGTTCAATCTGCTTTGTCTAACCTAATTTAAATTAGGTTATCCAATATATATAGGGTTATCTGTGATCCTAAACAATTCTTACCCTTACTTTAATCGTATCTATTTCGCCAAATACATTTCTTTTTAAAATATAAAACAAATTTTATCACAACTGAAAAATTACATTTTGAAATTAGAACTAAATCCTTACGAATGGAACTTAAAAATCATACAGGAGAAATTATTTTAAACTATAACAAATTTTTGATAAATGTTTTTAAAACTATCTGAACTAATATAGGTAATATTTCCTTTCACGGCAGATCCTGGAAAAAATCCAGGTCGAATGACTTAAAATGAAACGCTGAAATTATTTTACAAACGCTCCAAGAGGTAATGGAGGGGAGGGGGTCGTACCATTGTCTATTTCGGTTAGACACCATGTTTATTCATTTGTTATTCTAATAAAACCAAAGAAAAAGGAAAGTGTCATGTTTTACATTCTTTAGTCGGTAAAATTGTTGGGTTGAAGCTGTGTTTGTCACCTTGGCCTCCCAACTCGTAGACTTTGACAAATGTAAGACCGTGTCTTGTGTAACATAAACCTAGTGTAGAATTTCTAAGTGGAGTACAGTCGTCAGACACGAGACGCGAAGGATCCTCCTTGACAAGAACAGAGCGAAATATAACGTCAAGATTTTAAACTAACATAAAGTAAGTATTCTATAACGAAGCAGGGCTTTGTTGCTCTCGCATTATATTGTATTATATTGAATAGAATACGTATTGAACTGAATTATTTCTCTAATATTAGATAACCATAAGAACTTATCAAGAGTACAGCTTTCAATAATTTTTCTTGAACTGTTTTCAAAGTTTGACCAACGACAGATCACGGACAAGACAATAAAAGGCACATCTCTTGGTTTTACAGATTTCCCAAATTTCTTGGTATAATTAAAAATAAAAATATATAATTTAAAAAAAAACAATACAAAATTGTTTTGAAAAAATAGCAAACTTATAGCAAACGTATCGTTTATTAAGAAAGTATTTGAGATGTATTGAATTACAATTTTTCCTAAAACGGTTAAAACTCCTTTAACGTTTTCAGTATTTGAAACCTTATCAATTAAATTTTCCACACTCTATTTTCGTAACAGCCCACCTACTTTTAAAGAATTTTGTTTTTACGAATTCATTTTAATCTTCATTGAAGTGTAAAATAGTTTAGGCACTCGTTTGCTACCTCCCGACGAAAATAAGACTGAAGAATATGCCAGTTCATATTTTTTTTCATATTGCCTAAGATGAAATAATTGTCCCGAAGGTGTTCGAAAATACAGCATAGCTGTTTACCTCAGAAGTTACTTAAAGGTTATTTTTTAATGATTTTCAAATGCAGTTTACAATTCAGAAACATACAATATTTTATAAAATTATGCGTTAACGTATGATTTCGCACATTCGCTTCTTTTACTTTACGCAGGTAATGATACTTTCTGTGTAATCCATACAAGTTACAATATTAAAGTCGTTTATAAAGTCATTTTTTATTTACTTGTGGAATATCTTTTTATAACGGAAAAAGTCTTTTTCTCAAAAAGAGTTGTATATTGTTTAGGTTAGATTTGGTTTTGCGAATACAATATAAACTATCTAAGCTTACAATATTTTAAAAATATGTTCAGTAAAATCATAATGTGAATAGGAACGTAAAAAATGGCCGAGTAGAAGAAGATATTCCCACTTCTATCGTCTAAGCAGTTTCTTGTTTGTTTATATAACTCGGGAGACGTTACTGCAAGACTTCTGGCTACGTCACTCTATAAGTAGGCAACCCAGCAGTTAGGTTTATTAACTTTGTTTAAGAAAAAAATAAGTAAATTTCTACGGAGGTCAGCAAACAAAATTTGTAATTTAGTTATTTAGAATTACAATTAATATAAATATGTATATACATGTGGTAGCATAACAATATTAAGTGCCAAAATAGAAAGCTACTTTCCTTGAAATTTTCCATTTGCCTCTCTATACAGTATATAGTGTTGGGCAATTATTTTTGTTTGTTACTATTTATTCGCTTCCTTTTTTCGTTTCTAATTTTTGAAGCTGATGGTTATCTATAATTTCTCATTATATCCATCTCTTTTAATAATTCATTATCCCAAGGAACAACTCTTATAAGTTCAAATCTTTAAGTAATAAATATCTAGCAATGCAAACGTTGGCTCAGTGCCAAAGTGCTGGATTTCAAGTCTGTAGCCATTCAGTTCAAATCCGATCGAGAAATCAGCTTTTTTAAATTTTAATTAATGAAAAAATAATTGAAAAAACTAATAACATCACTATGGGTTAAAAAAATGTATTTGAATTTGATTGGATGAATAAAAACGTATTTCATAAAATATTGAAAATGTGTACAAGATATATGTCAGGAGAGTGTGAGCTAATAGAAGAAATTGAAAAAGTACTGTTTTTTCGTTGAAAAATTGGCTCATTCAATTATGTAAAAACAGTACTTTAAAATTACGTGTATTGTATATGTGACAGGTTACTAAAAAAATATCCCTTGATGATTTAATTGAATGTTTTAGGCGCAAAGTCATGATATCAGGCAGCATAAAACCATTTCTCTGTACTAAATATCTTCTTAATTTGATTGCTACACTTCG
This sequence comes from Prosapia bicincta, assembly GCA_036971475.1. NCBI lineage: Eukaryota > Metazoa > Arthropoda > Insecta > Hemiptera > Cercopidae > Prosapia > Prosapia bicincta. The sequence continues at coordinate 22,970,156 of JBAIZL010000010.1, forward strand.
GTTTTTGTGTAACATTTTGTACATACATTTTATATAATCCAATAAAACACTTTATAGTTTATCTCGTAAATACTGCAATTTTGCCAAAAATACTGAACACAACTTTAGATTAAAAGTTAACATTAGAGTTTAAACCGTTCTTGAAGGCAGTTTACCTTGTCGCACTTAATCCGGCTTGTTGTATTAAGCATGGTCAGAAGCTAGAGGGAAAAAACATATTGACATCACTGAGTTTTAAATCACGTTTCAGGACCACTTAAGATTTGACCTTAATTTTCCTTTTTTATAGCTGTGCTCAAAAAGCCACACTCATATTAATACTTCATTGTCTAAACTAAACGAAAGCTTATGTTTGGCTAATGGATGAAAGCCAGCGTTTGGACAAAGTGTGTTTAAAATGTTTCCTCAGTATGACGTCATGTCAAGTTGAGTTACTTAAATCTCCATAAATGTTAACCTCTGTTAGTACCAAAAGGGTATGGGAAAGATTAAAATGGTTGTCTTTTTATTACAACGTTTATGGAATAAAGTTTACAGTTTTGGTAACACATTTGTTTAATTCCTTCTATTATTTCACACTCTCCTTATAATACATATCTTGTTCAAATTTTAAATCGTTAATAAAACTGTTCTATTTATTCACTCAAATTCAAACATTTATTTAAAAACTTTTAGGAAATGAAAATTGATATAAATACAATTTTTCAATTATTTATTCAATAGTTCAATTATAAAAATTGGGGGGGTCTAGCCGCATTCGAATTGAATATAATCAAGTTTGAAGTATTACGCTTTGACACTGAACCAACATTCTCATAGCTAGAAATGTATTTCTCAAAGATGAATACAAATTTTTCTTTTGCCCCTATCTGGTTGTCGTTGAAACCTGCATTACACGACTTTAAATTGTTGTCATGGTTACTAAACAAAATAACAAATAATGCACTAGGATTAAAAATTAATTAAAAGAATAAAACAAACTAACTGGATTAACTGTATCGAACTTTGCTTCACAAACGGACAATGAGAGAGGAAAGCGAAGAGAAACTACAACACAATGCAAGCGAAGAAAAGAGAAGAAAGCGTATAAATAGTAAGAAGCAAAAATAATAGTCTACACCATACATAGAAAGAAAAATCGAAAATTGCAAGGAGATTCGCTTTCCATTTTGCCACTTAATGTTGTTATTCTGAAATATGTGCAAATATATTTATATTATTATAATTACAACATTAAAATAAACTCGAATAAAAATACTTTTCTTTGTTGATTTAAGTAGGAATTGACTTTAAAAAAAAATATATTACGTGTTTTTCTGATTTATAACACAACATATGCTTTTAGAACATTTTAGACAATTTTAAGACACTTACTTAAACAATTGGACAGGACAAAAACGTTTTGAAAACATTATGACCATTTTTTTTTAATATTAAGAATATTATACTCGTATTTAACGGTTTATCTATTGCGTGACAATTTATTAGGCTTATTTATATATTACGTTAAAGAAGCTTTTGAAGGAATATTTAAGGAAATGTTTTTATATAACTATTATTTGAAACATTATTAGCATTTACACAAACATGGCAACGTTATATTAGCTTATGTTCTGTAGGAACCAAATAATTATAAAATAACAACCACCTTTATTTACCCTGATGCTTTCACAAAGAAAAACCCAGGATTGAGCCAAACAATAGTTATAATAAACATTAAATTTTGGTGATTTTTGCTTTAAAGACAGGTTTTTGTACGTACGAAACGCCGGACAAAGACATTGCCAAGATCCCAGTGATACTGTTACCGTGTGTGTACCGGGTTACCCCCTCTGAGAGCCAGTTAAGGGTTGCTTTACCCGGGGTGTCTGCCAGTACCACCGTTGTTTTATGTACGCACTTCTTCTAATCTGGCGAAAGTATTCTATTCAAGCTTTTCGACATTAAACACGAGAATCCTTTTGTAATGTTCCAGGCGTTCATACTCTTTAGGGAAGACAATTACAAAAAAAAAATAGATTTTACGCTTTCATTACGTCACAAATATAAGTGTTATTAAATTTCAAAATGATTTTAACTAATATAAATTTAGGATATTGTAATTTTAATTTTAGAAGTATATCAAACAGTTTGTTCTGCTAAGCACTAAGTTTACATATAAAAAAATTAGGCATATATATAAGAAAGAATTCTATAAAGAAAACTTTAATGGAAATTAAAGTATGAAATACCTTAAACAAATGAGGAAATGAATACTCTTTTAGCACAAATAGTCAAACGGCAATTCTGCGTTCAACTCACCTGAAACAGAAAAAAAAAATAAAAATCAGAATATAATTTGTATCTGAACCAATCACGTGTATTTATTCCGAACAAAAGGTACAAAAATCTTCACAAAAGGAAAAGAGTGGGGGGGATAAATGCCAATACACACAGGTTATTCACTTTGTTGACATGTGATACAGAATGTGTTTCTCTCATAGTTGAGGATCTATTAACTGGAGGTCCTCTGGCATCAGCAAGGACAATTGACAATCTTACATTTAGGCCTATGTGTCTATCCAAGTGTTCATTCTATTTTAAAATAGAATTAATCTATGTTTAAAGGTCTTGAAGAAGGATGGTTTATACTGCCTTGATGTTATATCCCTGCCTATCGAGCATTAACTAAACGTAAAAAAAAATTAATAGTGAAAGATCTAAATAATACATTAAAAAACAATTCTTCCTAATACAATCATGAAGGCATCAACTTAATTTTGGACAAATCTGTGGGCCACCACATAATCACGACCCGCAGAGGGAAATTTTGATAAATTAAATTTGTGGGCCACCAAGGGAAAATCTTGATGAATTAATACCAACCAAAATATGTTTTTACTAATGTAACATTAAAAAGTCTAGCTGAAATATTCAAAGTTTTTAAATGATATATTATGCCCTATTTTGGAGAGTTGACAATATTATTTGGGGAAGAACTTTGTATACGTGTCAGGTAGGACAATAGTTCTCAAACATTTGTAAAGTTTTAAATTCAAAAATGTTTTAATGTTAACAAATTACAGCCATATTAGATTACGCTGTATTAAATCAAAATGAAGGTACTGTTATCATTATAGAGTAAAAGAATTTGGATAAAAAGAGCTGTAAAAGAAATGTTTTATAAATAATTTCAGTTCATTGTGCAAGTGATTCACCAAAAGCCGTTTATTTCCATTTAAATGCGTTGGAAACAGCTTCATTTGATTGGATGGCCCAGTGAAGTGTCATTTCTGTTTTTATTTTTAATAAGTCTTAACTCCACTGTTGATTCTTTCATATATCTAGACGCTTTCACATAGGGTGCTATTTCCATATCAAAATTTTTTCTAGCAACTCTTTTCCAGGAGCCACTACCTTGACATGTCTTTTCATATTATCTTCTCCACCCCAGTGGTTCTATTGCATTTGTCTTTAGCTTCCTTAAGGGCGACATTGTTCGTTCCAAGCTAATATTTACGGTCCAACTGAACGCAAATGTCCTTCGCCTAGTGATCATACCTTTTCCTTCACATTTTTCTCCTTAACTCCTGCACTTGCCGTCCAATGTTTTCCAAGTTCCTGTGCTTGCTCAATGTGCTTCATTAGTGAACACTGAGCGTGAGTAAAACTATCTATCCAGAGACTGCTTTTCGGCTAATTGTTGATGTCCACCTTCTCAAGTGTATTTGCTTGCTTTTAGTAAACTGGTGGCTACATTACGTCATACCAATCTATACTTTACACGGCCTGTTATAATCACAACTAAACCGTGGGAATATTTCAAATTTATTATGCACATTTATCAATATACTTCTTCTTATCACAGATTGCTTTTAATCCATCTGTGCTTATTCATAACCCAAATTGTCTGGTAGTTACTTTGTGTACTAGCAAGATTCACTTTAAAGGTAATAAAATAAATTCTGTTACACGTTGGTAGCTTACTGTAATCTAAACAGCTGAGCCGATTCTATCACCAAACACAGAGCTTACAATCTTTTTTCGGATTTCTTCATTTCTGTCTAAATTTATATATTGAGAAGTAAACAATACGCAGCATCTTCTTCGTCTTAGGCCAATTTCTGAGCTAAATACATTCGATATATCAATACAATTATATAATTGTAACGAAGAGTTGAGAGAGTAAAAACTAAAATAAATGTTTTATTTCCGATACAAGTGTTTATTTCCCTCCCGCATTGCATATCGAATAAAAGCAACACATAGAAAATCGACTGTTGAATAAGATTTTTAAAAACGTTAATACTGAAACAAACACTCATTTCGCATCCACAGTTTAGAATCGGAAAACCTAGAATCTTAAATATGATTTTTACGAAGAAAAACTTTTATTCGTCTCTTATAACGTTTCTAAAATAAATTCATTATTCATTTACTTCTATTTCTACAATAAATTGCGTGTTTTTTTTTACAAATTGTTATAATATTTGTTTATATGATATAACCGTGGGGTGGAAACAATGCAATTATCTTAAAACTAAAATATTAATTCAACTTAAGTACTTCATGCTGTACTTCAATTTCTAAACCCACCACCACAATTTATTGCTAAAACTTCGATCCAGTTGGTGAAATAGTTAATTGCTGGTATTATTTAATATATTGTTGATATAAATATAATGTGTGTGAGTTTGTTTTGATTAAATCTCTTGAATAATTATAACGTCAATCTTTCTAGATCAATAGTTTGCTATACTTTAAAATTATTAAGGGGAAAACTTTTATTATTAAACACAAGGTACATATTTTTGTAATTTTATTAGTACTATGTGGTGATTTGAGCTGTATCATAACACAGTTTTATTAATGAATTTATAAGTATGTTATCTGTTTTCGTTTTAGTCTTGGAAATGGCCATGGACAGAATATAGACGGTAAAAGGAATACATTAAATAAATAATAGTTAAAATAGTCTTAGTCTAAACCAATATAATAATATATACAAAATGTCAGATTCTTTCTAATACAACTGATGGTGAATGCTTAGTATGGTCAAAAACCTAACAAATAGTCATTCTTGTCAGTCAGTCCCACGCTGCCTAGTTTTTCTATTCCCTCCATTAGCTCACACTCTCCTTATATTATATATCTTGTACACATTTTCAATCGATAATTAAATACTTTTCATTCATCCACTCAAGTTCAAATAAATTTTGTTAAACTTGTAGTATGATGTTAATATAGTTTTTTCAATTAAAAATTCATTAATTAAATTCAATTAATTAAATGTAGTTTAATACGGGAGAAACACGTTTCACATATGGGCAAGGTATGCAGTATAGTTACTTGGTCCCATTTGGCTGATAACATGCGATTTCTTAAAACAGCTGATTTTATGTTATAGGTTATGTGGCAGAACAGCTGTTTTAACAAATATATAATGTTATTTCATTTACATTAATTATAATTATGCAATAAAAAGTAAGTAGAATCAGATTTTTCTTTGTTGACCTAAGTAGAAATTAGCTTTAAAAAAATTATTATATTACTTGTTTTAACAAATAGCTGCAGTAATATAACCGTTGTATTGTAAGAATGATGCTGTTAGGCTGCAGTAATATAACCGTTGTATTGTAAGAGTGATGCTGTTAGGCTACAGTAATATAACCGTTGTATTGTAAGAGTGATGCTGTTAGGCTACAGTAATATAACCGTTATATTGTAAGAATGATGCTGTTAGGCTGCAGTAATATAACCGTTGTATTGTAAGAGTGATGCTGTTAGGCTGCAGTAATATAATCGTTGTATTGTAAGAATGATGCTGTTAGGCTGCAGTAATATAACCGTTGTATTGTAAGAGTGATGCTGTTAGGCTGCAGTAATATAACCGTTGTATTGTAAGAGTGATGCTGTTAGGCTGCAGTAATATAACCGTTGTATTGTAAGAGTGATGCTGTTAGGCTGCAGTAATATAACCGTTGTATTGTAAGAGTGATGCTGTTAGGCTGCAGTAATATAATCGTTGTATTGTAAGAGTGATGCTGTTAAGCTGCAGTAATATAACCGTTGTATTGTAAGAGTGATGGTGTTAGGCTGCAGTAATATAACCGTTGTATTGTAAGAGTGATGCTGTTAGGCTGCAGTAATATAACCGTTGTATTGTAAGAGTGATGCTGTTAGGCTGCAGTAATATAACCGTTGTATTGTAAGAGTGATGCTGTTAGGCTGCAGTAATATAATCGTTGTATTGTAAGAGTGATGCTGTTAAGCTGCAGTAATATAACCGTTGTATTGTAAGAGTGATGGTGTTAGGCTGCAGTAATATAACCGTTGTATTGTAAGAGTGATGCTGTTAGGCTGCAGTAATATAACCGTTGTATTGTAAGAGTGATGCTGTTAGGCTGCAGTAATATAACCGTTGTATTGTAAGAGTGATGCTGTTAAGCTGCAGTAATATAACCGTTGCATTGTAAGAGTGATGCTGTTAAGCTGCAGTAATATAACCGTTGTATTGTAAGAGTGATGCTGTTAAGCTGCAGTAATATAACCGTTGTATTGTAAGAGTGATGCTGTTAGGCTGCAGTAATATAACCGTTGTATTGTAAGAGTGATGCTGTTAGGCTGCAGTAATATAACCGTTGTATTGTAAGAGTGATGCTGTTAAGCTGCAGTAATATAACCGTTGTATTGTAAGAGTGATGCTGTTAGGCTGCAGTAATATAACCGTTGTATTGTAAGAGTGATGCTGTTAGGCTGCAGTAATATAACCGTTGTATTGTAAGAGTGATGATGTTAGGCTGCAGTAATATAACCGTTTTATTGTAAGAGTGATGCTGTTAAGCTGCAGTAATATAACCGTTGTATTGTAACAGTGATGCTGTTAGGCTGCAGTAATATAACCGTTGTATTGTAAGAGTGATGCTGTTAGGCTGCAGTAATATAACCGTTGTATTATAAGAGTGATGCTGTTAGGCTGCAGCAATATAACCGTTGTATTGTAAGAGTGATGCTGTTAGGTTGCAGTAATATAACCGTTGTATTGTAAGAGTGATGCTGTTAGGCTGCAGTAATATAACCGTTGTATTGTAAGAGTGATGCTGTTAAGCTGCAGTAATATAACCGTTGTATTCTAAGAGTGATGTTGTTAGGCTGCAGTAATATAACCGTTGTATTGTAAGAGTGATGCTGTTAGGCTGCAGTAATATAACCGTTGTATTGTAAGAGTGATGCTGTTAAGCTGCAGTAATATAACCGTTGTATTGTAAGAGTGATGCTGTTAGGCTACAGTAATATAACCGTTGTATTGTAAGAGTGATGCTGTTAGGCTACAGTAATATAACCGTTGTATTGTAAGAATGATGCTGTTAGGCTGCAGTAATATAACCGTTGTATTGTAAGAGTGATGCTGTTAGGCTGCAGTAATATAATCGTTGTATTGTAAGAATGATGCTGTTAGGCTGCAGTAATATAACCGTTGTATTGTAAGAGTGATGCTGTTAGGCTGCAGTAATATAACCGTTGTATTGTAAGAGTGATGCTGTTAGGCTGCAGTAATATAACCGTTGTATTGTAAGAGTGATGCTGTTAGGCTGCAGTAATATAATCGTTGTATTGTAAGAGTGATGCTGTTAAGCTGCAGTAATATAACCGTTGTATTGTAAGAGTGATGGTGTTAGGCTGCAGTAATATAACCGTTGTATTGTAAGAGTGATGCTGTTAGGCTGCAGTAATATAACCGTTGTATTGTAAGAGTGATGCTGTTAGGCTGCAGTAATATAACCGTTGTATTGTAAGAGTGATGCTGTTAGGCTGCAGTAATATAATCGTTGTATTGTAAGAGTGATGCTGTTAAGCTGCAGTAATATAACCGTTGTATTGTAAGAGTGATGGTGTTAGGCTGCAGTAATATAACCGTTGTATTGTAAGAGTGATGCTGTTAGGCTGCAGTAATATAACCGTTGTATTGTAAGAGTGATGCTGTTAGGCTGCAGTAATATAACCGTTGTATTGTAAGAGTGATGCTGTTAAGCTGCAGTAATATAACCGTTGCATTGTAAGAGTGATGCTGTTAAGCTGCAGTAATATAACCGTTGTATTGTAAGAGTGATGCTGTTAAGCTGCAGTAATATAACCGTTGTATTGTAAGAGTGATGCTGTTAGGCTGCAGTAATATAACCGTTGTATTGTAAGAGTGATGCTGTTAGGCTGCAGTAATATAACCGTTGTATTGTAAGAGTGATGCTGTTAAGCTGCAGTAATATAACCGTTGTATTGTAAGAGTGATGCTGTTAGGCTGCAGTAATATAACCGTTGTATTGTAAGAGTGATGCTGTTAGGCTGCAGTAATATAACCGTTGTATTGTAAGAGTGATGATGTTAGGCTGCAGTAATATAACCGTTTTATTGTAAGAGTGATGCTGTTAAGCTGCAGTAATATAACCGTTGTATTGTAACAGTGATGCTGTTAGGCTGCAGTAATATAACCGTTGTATTGTAAGAGTGATGCTGTTAGGCTGCAGTAATATAACCGTTGTATTATAAGAGTGATGCTGTTAGGCTGCAGCAATATAACCGTTGTATTGTAAGAGTGATGCTGTTAGGTTGCAGTAATATAACCGTTGTATTGTAAGAGTGATGCTGTTAGGCTGCAGTAATATAACCGTTGTATTGTAAGAGTGATGCTGTTAAGCTGCAGTAATATAACCGTTGTATTCTAAGAGTGATGTTGTTAAGCTGCAGTAATATAACCGTTTTATTGTAAGAGTGATGCTGTTAGGCTGCAGTAATATAACCGTTGTATTTTAAGAGTGATGCTGTTAAGCTGCAGTAATATAACCGTTGTATTGTAAGAGTGATGCTGTTAGGCTGCAGTAATATAACCGTTGTATTGTAAGAGTGATGCTGTTAAGCTGCAGTAATATAACCGTTGTATTGTAAGAGTGATGCTGTTAAGCTGCAGTAATATAACCGTTGTATTGTAAGAGTGATGTTGTTAAGCTGCAGTAATATAACCGTTGTATTGTAAGAGTGATGCTGTTAGGCTGCAGTAATATAACCGTTGTATTGTAAGAGTGATTCTGTTAAGCTGCAGTAATATAACCGTTGTATTGTAAGAGTGATGCTGTTAGGCTGCAGTAATATAACCGTTGTATTGTAAGAGTGATGCTGTTAGGCTGCAGTAATATAACCGTTGTATTGTAAGAGTGATGCTGTTAAGCTGCAGTAATATAACCGTTGTATTGTAAGGGTGATGCTGTTAAGATGCAGTAAAACCTTAAAACATTAAATTGTTTGTACTGGGAAATAGTTTTTTATTTAAACTTTTGTAACAAGCACGTTGTATTTTTAATCCACAATATGAATTTTCACCGTGATTTCCAATGAAACTGATTTCCTTTAAAGAACTGAAGCGTCAATGGAAACTCCGAAGCTGGAGCTAATATATAGGAAAAGGAATTATTGTCGACGGTAGCAAGACTTTCACGCCCAGACAGGGTACGGAATGAATGTGTTACTGAAACAAAATGGTGTAGAAATGACAACACGTACAAGAAAAGAAGCGCGAATCTGGCATGACCACGTACAAAGCACACTCGAATTCTTTTTCACCGAGAATTTTGTCCACTGTCCATGGGAGTATAACGTGATGAATGTTTGCACGTGCAGCAGACCTAAACGTTTTTACTATTTAATAAAATAATAAATACTTACACCTATCCTTATATATGCAGGACATAAGTAAAAGTGAAACCTAACCTAAGATGAGGCGTATCTAAGACGTAAACGAAGTAATCGGAGATCTCTTGGTAATCTAATCCGCCCTTATTCAAACACAGAGAGACCGCTTGGAGAAGTGTAAATATTTACTCACTCTTTGAACATAAGTGTTAGCAAACAATTAGCGAATTTAGGATTTGTAAGCACACTCGTGTCAATAAGAATAAAAAACAGAGATTCGAAAAACGTTTAAACTCTTATGTTTCACTTGAAATATATCAATTTATGTTCTCTGTCTTCTTTCTTACGTGGGAAATTATACAATTGCATTAAAATTTAGAAAATTATTTATATGTGCTTTGTCTTCACACGAAATTTATTTAAGTTGGGAATCAATTTGTATTTTTTCGTACAAGGGATATTGCAAATTATTGGCGCCCCTGCGAACAATTAGTTATACTATATGTTATACACTATGTACATTTCTTATTTATAGGTATATTTTTGCCACTTACAATCAACATTTTACAAAACCCTTTCTTAGTAATATACCACTTACATGATGTAAAACAAAATTTCCTCTTAAATTCATAGCCATAAATGACAAAATTGTTTAAGAAGATTGAAGGAAACAAGGGGAAAATTCTGTATAACAATCGTTCAAACAATTACAAAAATAATTTTATTTATAGATGAATACTAAATTATTGTTGCACTGGATTTTTATATATCATTATAATTTCAACTATATTGTATTATATAATAATGTTATTATTATTATTTTTAATGTATAGAAGTGAATCACAACACTTCAAAACTTTTGGGTTTTGTTCACCTGAATATGTCTCTATATACATACTTTACTTTACTTCTTGGTGATTGTAATTTCAATACATTGCTGCTAACCTCGCTAAAGAAGTGAACAGTAAATACAATACATTGCTGCTAATCTCGCTAAAGAAGTGAACAGTAAATACAATACATTGCTGCTAACCTCGCTAAAGAAGTGAACAGTAAATACAATACATTGCTGCTAATCTCGCTAAAGAAGTGAACAGCAAATACAATACATCGCTGCTAACCTCGCTAAAGAAGTGAACAGTAAATACAATACATTGCTGCTAATCTCGCTAAAGAAGTGAACAGCAAATACAATACATTGCTGCTAATCTCGCTAAAGAAGTGAACAGCAAATACAATACATCGCTGCTAACCTCGCTAAAGAAGTGAACAGTAAATACAATACATCGCTGCTAACCTCGCTAAAGAAGTGAACAGTAAATACAATACATCGCTGCTAACCTCGCTAAAGAAGTGAACAGTAAATACAATACATTGCTGCTAATCTCGCTAAAGAAGTGAACAGCAAATACAATACATTGCTGCTAATCTCGCTAAAGAAGTGAACAGCAAATACAATACATCGCTGCTAACCTCACTAAAGAAGTGAACAGCAAATACAATACAATATATAGCAGCTATAAATGATTTAATAATGCAGACGGGGCTACATCGTGAAATAATATTGACTCCATGATATTATTTACTTGCTTATGTTCCGTAAAGGTTTTTTGTTTTAATTTTATATTAGGAAAGGAGTTTTATTTTGGTTGGAAATTTGTATAGGAAGTTTTGCGGTAAAGCAAATCGATATTTTTTTAATTAGAACTAATTTTTGACAGACTTGATGTTCTATTTGAATAGAACTCCTCATCGGAAGTATATTAACTTCTTTTTCACCTATCCAGCGAGATTAGCAACAATGTATTCTATTTACAGCGTATTGTATTTACTGTTCACCTCTTTAGCGAGGTTAGCAGCGATGTATTGTATTTGCTGTTCACTTCTTTAGCGAGGTTAGCAGCGATGTATTGTATTTGCTGTTCACTTCTTTAGCGACGTTAGCAGCAATGTATTGTATTTACTGTTCACTTCTTTAGCGACGTTAGCAGCAATGTATTGTATTTACTGTTCACTTCTTTAGCGAGGTTAGCAGCGATGTATTGTATTTACTGTTCACTTCTTTAGCGAGGTTAGCAGCGATGTATTGTATTTACTGTTCACTTCTTTAGCGACGTTAGCAGCAATGTATTGTATTTACTGTTCACTTCTTTAGAGAGGTTAGCAGCGATGTATTGTATTTACTGTTCACTTCTTTAGCGAGGTTAGCAGCGATGTATTGTATTTGCTGTTCACTTCTTTAGCGAGGTTAGCAGCAATGTATTGTATTTGCTGTTCACTTCTTTAGCTATAAATATACGCTGTAAATAGAATACATTGTTGCTAATCTCGCTGGATAGGTGAAAAAGAAGTTAATATACTTCCGATGAGGAGTTTCATTCAAATAGAACATCAAGTCTGTCAAAAATTAGTTCTAATTAAAAAAATATCGATTTGCTTTACCGCAAAACTTCCTATACAAATTTCCAACCAAAATAAAACTCCTTTCCTAATATAAAATTAAAACAAAAAACCTTTACAGAACATAAGCAAGTAAATAATATCATGTAGTCAATATTATTTCACGATGTAGCCCCGTCTGCATTATTAAATCATTTATAGCTGCTATATAACTGTAGAACATTTGCATAAATAGAGTTGGAATCGGTTTAATCATTTGTCGGTCTATGTGTTCATAGCAATAATTTTACAACAATTTACATAACTTAGCTTCATGAGATCTGAACAAGTTGTATAAGCTTTAATCACACGTGCATTCGTATCTCCAGCTGCAGGACAGGCAAGTCGCATGTCCGGACACAATTAGATTGTAAAAGCTTTTAACATAGCTTTAACGAAATTTTATTGTTATTAATACTCTTAAAGTAGATCGCGCTTGACAGACAAGACGAAGTGGAATGTGCGGATAAAACAATCATTGGATTGCGTTCTTACAATCCGTTAATGCGTATGTTACACAATGTACAATGGGGCTAAATAAAAGCTCGCTCGGACAGTAGCATTTTGTGTTATAAGAATTGCTGGCTCTAAAACTGTCTGCAGACTGTGATGAATGTGTTAATAGTTTGGTAATCTGTCATTTCTCGATCACCTGCACAAACGAACAAAAAGCACTGTTTTACAAGTTAGCAAATTAAATGTTTCTCTTAGAACTGCTCTCCAATGTACTTTTTGTCTGTTAGAATAAACATAATTTGTTAGATAATATTTTATGACGTAATGTAATCTTTAGAAAATAGTATTTTAATATATATTTTGGAATGACGTTGATTGTTTATATACATGATGAATAAACTGGATCTCGTGTTGGGCTACATTCGAATGTAGGCATCAACTCTACTTTACCAAAACTAAGCTTATGACAAATCTTAATACCAATAATCGACTAACGGTCCAAAAGTACACAAATATAACGTATTGTACAATGACCGCGAAATAAAAACCAGCAAAGACGATCAAACATGGGAAATTCACATAAGGTAGTGTTGCAACAAGAGCGGTCATAACTAAGGGAGACATACAACATAAAACTATAGGTTCTTGGAAAATATCGTTTTACCGGTTCGTAATGGCCTACGGAGGCAGTAACAACAGTCAAAGCTTCGAAACTGAGCGTATTGCAAACACACAGCCAATCCATGATGACAAACACTACGAGGTAGAATCAGGGAAGAAAATCTGCAACGGACTGAAGCATCAGGATCACTGGGATTGTTGAGTGCATTACTAAGTTTAAACGGAATTGGGAAGGAAATGTGACTACAGTTAAAGATTCTATTTGGTCATGGAAAATTATAGGTTCAAGACCAATAACATACACATGTAAACGTTTTAACGACGAAAACAGTCAAATATGTACACTTAGAAGGAACATACACTTAGGAGGAACATACACTTAGAAGGAACATACACTTAGGAGGAACACACACTTAGAAGGAACATACACTTAGGAGGAACATACACTTAGAAGGAACATACACTTAGGAGGAACATACACTTAGGAGGAACACACACTTAGGAGGAACATACACTTAGAAGGAACATACACTTAGGAGGAACATACACTTAGGAGGAACATACACTTAGGAGGAACATACACTTAGGGGGAACATACACTTAGGAGGAACATACACTTAGAAGGAACATACACTTAGGAGGAACATACACTTAGGAGGAACATACACTTAGAAGGAACATACACTTAGGAGGAACATACACTTAGAAGGAACATACACTTAGAAGGAACATACACTTAGGAGGAACATACACTTAGGAGGAACATACACTTAGGGGGAACATACACTTAGGAGGAACATACACTTAGGGGGAACATACACTTAGGAGGAACATACACTTAGAAGGAACATACACTTAGGAGGAACATACACTTAGAAGGAACATACACTTAGGAGGAACATACACTTAGGAGGAACATACACTTAGAAGGAACATACACTTAGGAGGAACATACACTTAGGAGGAACATACACTTAGAAGGAACATACACTTAGGAGGAACATACACTTAGAAGGAACATACACTTAGGAGGAACATACACTTAGGGGGAACATACACTTAGGAGGAACATACACTTAGGAGGAACATACACTTAGAAGGAACATACACTTAGGAGGAACATACACTTAGAAGGAACATACACTTAGGAGGAACATACACTTAGAAGGAACATACACTTAGGAGGAACATACACTTAGGGGGAACATACACTTAGGAGGAACATACACTTAGGGGGAACATACACTTAGGAGGAACATACACTTAGAAGGAACATACACTTAGGAGGAACATACACTTAGAAGGAACATACACTTAGGAGGAACATACACTTAGGGGGAACATACACTTAGGAGGAACATACACTTAGGAGGAACATAAACTTAGGAGGAACATACACTTAGAAGGAACATACACTTAGGAGGAACATACACTTAGAAGGAACATACACTTAGGAGGAACATACACTTAGGGGGAACATACACTTAGGAGGAACATACACTTAGAAGGAACATACACTTAGGAGGAACATACACTTAGAAGGAACATACACTTAGGAGGAACATACACTTAGGAGGAACATACACTTAGAAGGAACATACACTTAGGAGGAACATACACTTAGGAGGAACATACACTTAGGAGGAACATACACTTAGGAGGAACATACACTTAGGAGGAACATACACTTAGAAGGAACATACACTTAGGAGGAACATACACTTAGGAGGAACATACACTTAGGAGGAACATACACTTAGGAGGAACATACACTTAGGAGGAACATACACTTAGGAGGAACATACACTTAGGAGGAACATACACTTAGAAGGAACATACACTTAGGAGGAACATACACTTAGAAGGAACATACACTTAGGAGGAACACACACTTAGGAGTAACATACACTTAGAAGGAACATACACTTAGGAGGAACATACACTTAGAAGGAACATACACTTAGGAGGAACATACACTTAGGAGGAACACACACTTAGGAGGAACATACACTTAGAAGGAACAGACACTTAGGAGTAACATACACTTAGAAGGAACATACACTTAGGAGGAACATACACTTAGGAGGAACATACACTTAGAAGGAACATACACTTAGGAGGAACATACACTTAGGAGGAACATACACTTAGGAGGAACATACACTTAGGAGGAACATACACTTAGGAGGAACATACACTTAGAAGGAACATACACTTAGGAGGAACACACACTTAGGAGGAACATACACTTAGAAGGAACATACACTTAGGAGGAACATACACTTAGGAGGAACATACACTTAGGAGGAACATACACTTAGAAGGAACATACACTTAGGAGGAACACACACTTAGGAGTAACATACACTTAGAAGGAACATACACTTAGGAGGAACATACACTTAGAAGGAACATACACTTAGGAGGAACATACACTTAGAAGGAACATACACTTAGGAGGAACATACACTTAGAAGGAACATACACTTAGGAGGAACATACACTTAGGAGGAACATACACTTAGGAGGAACATACACTTAGGAGGAACATACACTTAGAAGGAACATACACTTAGGAGGAACACACACTTAGGAGGAACATACACTTAGAAGGAACATACACTTAGGAGGAACATACACTTAGGAGGAACATACACTTAGGAGGAACATACACTTAGGAGGAACATACACTTAGGGGGAACATACACTTAGAAGGAACATACACTTAGGAGGAACACACACTTAGGAGTAACATACACTTAGAAGGAACATACACTTAGGAGGAACATACACTTAGAAGGAACATACACTTAGGAGGAACATACACTTAGGAGTAACATACACTTAGGAGGAACATACACTTAGAAGGAACATACACTTAGGAGGAACATACACTTAGGAGGAACATACACTTAGAAGGAACATACACTTAGGAGGAACACACACTTAGGAGTAACATACACTTAGGAGGAACATACACTTAGAAGGAACATACACTTAGGAGGAACATACACTTAGAAGGAACATACACTTAGGAGGAACATACACTTAGGAGGAACATACACTTAGAAGGAACATACACTTAGGAGGAACATACACTTAGAAGGAACATACACTTAGGAGGAACACACACTTAGGAGTAACATACACTTAGGAGTAACATACACTTAGGAGGAACACACACTTAGGAGTAACATACACGTAGAAGGAACATACACTTAGGAGGAACATACACTTAGAAGGAACATACACTTAGGAGGAACATACACTTAGGAGGAACATACACTTAGAAGGAACATACACTTAGGAGGAACACACACTTAGGAGTAACATACACTTAGAAGGAACATACACTTAGGAGGAACATACACTTAGGAGGAACATACACTTAGAAGGAACATACACTTAGGAGGAACATACACTTAGAAGGAACATACACTTAGGAGGAACACACACTTAGGAGTAACATACACTTAGAAGGAACATACACTTAGGAGGAACATACACTTAGAAGGAACATACACTTAGGAGGAACATACACTTAGGAGGAACATACACTTAGGAGGAACATACACTTAGGAGGAACATACACTTAGAAGGAACATACACTTAGGAGTAACACACACTTAGGAGTAACATACACTTAGAAGGAACATACACTTAGGAGGAACATACACTTAGGAGGAACATACACTTAGGAGGAACATACACTTAGGAGGAACATACACTTAGGAGGAACATGCACTTAGGAGTAACATACACTTAGGAGTGCCGAGTGATTAATGACACAAAGCGTAATTGTGATTTAAACACTTTAAAACAATAATAATACAAAATATGATAACAATTTGAAGTTACACAAAATATGAGAATTCAGTACGATAATTACATTCAAGAAGAATAATGTAAACAAGTGATAGGCAAGGCCTGGTAAGTATAAAGGACTATGCAATGATGTCATCAGATTGTTATTTTAAAGACCTCTTTTTGTACAACAGAGGAATTCTTCAGTCCATTTAAACAACATTCGTGGTAAATTCTTTTGGATTTTTTTACATTTCATTCTTTAAGAGATGCATAGCAATAAAAACCACAGCTTTATAGTTGTGTAATAAACCTCGGCCTAGTGGTGTGGGAAATGCGAAGGGACTCTTTCAAAACGCTGCTACCTTCTGAACTTGTAAAAAGTGACTTGTTTTCAAAATTAGCGTTACTTTGAAAATGTATTGACAATAGTTTTCAAAACGCAAATTGTGGATTAAAATATTATTGTTTGAAAAAAAAACAAATTCTATAAAAAGTTGTACGTATTAAAATATAGCTTAAAAGGCGCCAACTTATGAATATTATTTATAAGGTTAACAAAATCTGTACATAAATAAACACAATCCTAATGAAAGGCAAAGTTTAATATAATACTTTTGTTTTAAACTTATAGTCTTTAAAATGTGTAATGTGTAAGCACTTCACTTGGTAGTGCTTAGCTTAACCGTTTCGTGGCCATTATAGACGCGGACTCTGTAATTCAGTAACTTTATAGTTCGTCCAAGTTTATCATCTCCGGAAGTGCCTGACCTCATTTAGACAAGAAGTAAGTACTAATATAGGCGTAGATTTGTATATTATTATACGGTAAGTTTTATACGATTAAACAAATACTTTAATTTGCATATGAAAAAAATAACATAGTATTTTAAAATGTAAAATAATTAAATTCTTAATAAATAGTAATTTTTTTGTTTTATTACCTACTTTTTCAAAATATTCACCAACTTTTGTGATAATCTGTTACTTTTTGTATGTAAGATTATAATTTTAAAGTAACACCTAGTTAACAAATATCAGTGTTTGTATGTTATTTTTATGACGTTTTAACAGAAGTTTTGTATTTTATTAGGGGAAAACACGAGCGAAAAACTTTTTATTATTTCCAACTTCAATTTACTAATAGTTTGTATTTATACATTAGTAAAACAAAGTTCCTACACACATTTACGTTCTCATTTAGGCAAAAAGTAAGTGCTACTACAGGTAAGTGTTTACATATTAAAATAGGCCCTATGTTAACCTGTAAAAATGGAAGGTTCAATTCACTGAACTGATATGCCATAAACATACTATCACCTCCTCTCTCGGAAACGGATACCTTATTAACGCATAGATATTTTCCATGGTATTGTATCTGCAAAGCCATGTGCTTACTCCACATTAATGTTATCAGTAAAAGCTTATCAGTACTCTCGTACACGCATCGCTATAAGAATAATAAGCTGTTTAGTTACTTACGTCAACTGTTCATGTATTGTCAGCGAGATTCTCTTCCAACTCTAAATTCATGCACATACTGACAAAAAGGTTATATTCAAATATTCCAAACCATTGTTTGCTTCCCTTGGTTTTGTTACTGCAGTTCATGCATGTAGTTTAGCGTGGAAGTTCCATATTTCTGAATGTATTGGTAACTATAAATTCGCACCTCTCTATATCTCCAGTAAAGAACGGTTCTATTTCTAAGAAGACCATCTGACCAGGTCAAGCTAACCTTCCCTCTTCTACTGATGCAAGGAGGATTCATCTCCCATAGTGGGAATTATATCCCGGTAACATGTTACTTCCCATTATCCTTCCATTTTGTAACCTCTTCCATATCTACCCACCAACCGTTCGTAGCTTCCATGTTTTTTTTTTGTTGTTTAAAATATTAAATTTTTCACTAAAACACTTGAACATATTGATATGTCACACTTGCCTATTGTAGCACTTACCTTTTTTGTTTAATGAGGAACGGAGTTTCGGGAAATGTATCCCATTGTCAACTCAGACCGAAACGGTTTGCGTGTTAAGATCTGAGGTACGATCGCGTTACGAAACGCTCAACCCAATTTAAGAAAAAAAGTAAGCATATTACTTTATGTTTGAGTATTTTAGTCCAAAACTAGAAGATCAATTTGAAGACGGAATTAAATAATATTCAATTCTGATTTTACAAAATGGTGCATAAAGGTAGGTAAACTATAGATTTTGTGATTATTTCGAAACAAATTAGTTTGTAAATAGAAATACGAACACGTGAGATCGTACTCACCTTGCAATTGCCTTGTCCAGGCATAATTAACAAATTTAGATTGACGTAGGTCTGCTTTAAAGTAATTTTAACAGTAATTAAAGAGTTGGATAGAGTTAGCTTTGTAAACGTGTACTAATAGCAAAAGCATAATACCGTATTAGTCCAATACAATATAAGAAGTAAACGTTAGGGTATTAAAACACAAATCACAATAACAGAAATGCAATCAAAAAGTAAATAACAATCAATATAAATAAATAATACACACAACTTCTTAACCAAAAATGTTTTTATTCTAATTTCTTCGGTTACAAAGTAACCATCCTCAGAGAAATGACAATACATACGCTTAGAGTGTATTGCCTAAGAATATAAAAATATTTGTGGCTAAGAAGTTGTGTGTATTATTTATTAATATTACACAACAGTAAATTATTTTAAACTATTATTGGAACATCAGTAGATTCACCAAAATACCCCATCACACGCACATTTCGATGACCTTATACCATCTTCAAAGGATTTGTAACAAGATTATCGAAATTTACATAAAGCAGTAATGGGACGTAATTCCGTAAACCTGTTGGTATTTGATTGTTATTTTATTCAGTCGCTTGATATTATGGTCTTGGGTTTCGTTGTCAAATTTATTATATAGGCTAATAATATAGTTTGGCTATTATCATGGTTCTAAAACGTTAACAAATTTGTTATATAGGCTAATAATATAGTTTGGCTATTATCATGGTTTTACAACGTTAACAAATTTGTTATATAGGCTAATAATATAGTTTGGCTATTATCATGGTTTTACAACGTTAACAAATTTGTTATATAGGCTAATAATATAGTTTGGCTATTATCATGGATTTACAGCGTTAACAAATTTATTATATAGGCTAATAATATAGTTTGGCTATTATCATGGTTTTACAACGTTAACAAATTTGTTATATAGGCTAATAATATAGTTTGGCTATTATCATGGTTTTACAACGTTAACAAATTTGTTATATAGGCTAATAATATAGTTTGGCTATTATCATGGTTTTACAACGTTAACAAATTTGTTATATAGGCTAATAATATAGTTTGGCTATTATCATGGTTTTACAACGTTAACAAATTTGTTATATAGGCTAATAATATAGTTTGACCATTATCATGGTTTTACAACGTTAACAAATTTGTTATATAGGCTAATAATATAGTTTGGCTATTATCATGGTTTTACAACGTTAACAAATTTGTTATATAGGCTAATAATATAGTTTGGCTATTATCATGGTTTTACAACGTTAACAAATTTGTTATATAGGCTAATAATATAGTTTGGCCATTATCATGGATTTACAGCGTTAACAAATTTATTATATAGGCTAATAATATAGTTTGGCTATTATCATGGTTTTACAACGTTAACAAATTTGTTATATAGGCTAATAATATAGTTTGGCCATTATCATGGTTTTACAACGTTAACAAATTTGTTATATAGGCTAATAATATAGTTTGGCCATTATCATGGTTTTACAACGTTAACAAATTTGTTATATAGGCTAATGATATAGTTTGGCCATTATCATGGTTTTACAACGTTAACAAATTTGTTATATAGGCTAATAATATAGTTTGGCTATTATCATGGATTTACAGCGTTAACAAATTTATTATATAGGCTAATAATATAGTTTGGCTATTATCATGGATTTACAGCGTTAACAAATTTATTATATAGGCTAATAATATAGTTTGGCTATTATCATGGATTTACAGCGTTAACAAATTTATTATATAGGCTAATAATATAGTTTGGCCATTATCATGGATTTACAGCGTTAAAAAATTTATTATATAGGCTAATAATATAGTTTGGCCATTATCATGGTTTTACAACGTTAATAAATTTATTATATAGGCTAATAATATAGTTTGGCTATTATCATGGTTTTACAACGTTAACTTGATGACTTGCCTCATTTCAAAAATTAGTCATTGGGAATGGCCAACAGAAAAGATTACAACATTAGAAGAATGTACAAAATACAGATTTAATGGAATATGCTCAACATAGTTAATAATAAAAGCATCTAGATTCTGGTAAACCTTATTTAATCGGAGACAATTCTTTAAAATTGTCAGTTGAGCCTTAGAAGGTTTTCATTTAAAACATTGGAATGAAAATATATAACTCAATATCAATGTATTGAATTATTCATTGTAAAATTTATGGAAATATAATTAAATTCATATATTCATTAACTGATACAAATTTTAGTAATAAGATTTTTACTTAATAATGTACAATAAAAAATAACATAACCTAAGCGTTAAAACAGCTGTTCTACAACATAACCTGTAACATAAAATCAGCTGTGGCATGAAATATTGTTATCCCTTAACTTAAGCTAAAATATGATACCGTCTCGTGAGCGTGGTGACAGCCCTAGATTTTCATTCCTGCAAAGCATGCACTCTCAGGCCTGCCTTGCAAAGCATACACTCTCAGGGCCGCCTTGCAAAGCATACACTCTCAGGCCCGCCTTGCAAAGCATACACTCTCAGGACCGCCTTGCAAAGCATACACTCTCAGACCCCCCCTTGCAAAGCATACACTCTCAGGCCCGCCTTGCAAAGCATACACTCTCAGGCCCGCCTTGCAAAGCATACACTCTCAGGCCCGCCTTGCAAAGCATACACTCTCAGGCCCGCCTTGCAAAGCATACACTCTCAGGCCCGCCTTGCAAAGCATACACTCTCAGGCCCGCCTTGCAAAGCATACACTCTCAGGCCCGCCTTGCAAAGCATACACTCTCAGGCCCGCCTTGCAAAGCATACACTCTCAGGCCCGCCTTGCAAAGCATACACTCTCAGGCCCGCCTTGCAAAGCATACACTCTCAGGCCCGCCTTGCAAAGCATACACTTTCAGGCCCGCCTTGCAAAGCATACACTCTCAGGCCCGCCTTGCAAAGCATACACTCTCAGGCCCGCCTTGCAAAGCATACACTCTCAGGCCCGCCTTGCAAAGCATACACTCTCAGGCCCGCCTTGCAAAGCATACACTCTCAGGCCCGCCTTGCAAAGCATACACTCTCAGGACCGCCTTGCAAAGCATACACTCTCAGGCCCACCTTGCAAAGCATACACTGTCAGGACCGCCTTGCAAAGCATACACTGTCAGGACCGCCTTGCAAAGCATACACTCTCAGGCCCGCCTTACAAAGCATACACTGTCAGGACCGCCTTGCAAAGCATACACTCTCAGGCCCGCCTTGCAAAGCATACACTCTCAGGCCCGCCTTGCAAAGCATACACTCTCAGGACCGCCTTGCAAAGCATACACTCTCAGGCCCACCTTGCAAAGCATACACTGTCAGGACCGCCTTGCAAAGCATACACTGTCAGGACCGCCTTGCAAAGCATACACTCTCAGGCCCGCCTTACAAAGCATACACTGTCAGGACCGCCTTGCAAAGCATACACTCTCAGGCCCACCTTGCAAAGCATACTCTCTCAGGTCTGCCTTGCAAAGCATACACTGTCAGGACCGCCTTCCAAAGCATACACTCTCAGGCCCACCTTGCAAAGCATACACTGTCAGGACCGCCTTGCAAAGCATACACTGTCAGGACCGCCTTGCAAAGCATACACTCTCAGGCCCGCCTTGCAAAGCATACACTCTCAGGCCTGCCTTGCAAAGCATACACTGTCAGGACCGCCTTCCAAAGCATACACTGTCAGGACCGCCTTGCAAAGCATACACTGTCAGGCCTGCCTTGCAAAGCATACACTCTCAGGTCCACCTTGCAAAGCATACACTGTCAGGACCGCCTTGCAAAGCATACACTGTCAGGACCGCCTTGCAAAGCATACACTCTCAGGCCCGCCTTGCAAAGCATACACTCTCAGGCCCGCCTTGCAAAGCATACACTCTCAGGCCCGCCTTGCAAAGCTTACACTCGCAGGCCCGCTTTAAGAAAACATTTTTAAAAACCAATGTTTACCTTCGCTTATAACTAATATTTTCTTGTGTTTGTTGGCTTTTACTGTGAGTAGTATTAGTTATTGCCAAAATGCTCATAGGTTAAGAATACAATAAATTTATTTTTACTTGTTTTCTCAATATACCTCGTTAATTTAATTTGCATTAGGTTTTCTATATTACAATGGCATTCCGAAAAACGAGAATAATAATCAGCTGTTTATAGAAACACGCCATGGGGTTTTAAAAAGTATTTTAGAAATTCTCTATGTTTAAAAAAATTCAACACATGTAAAAACATTCTCCTCATTTCTTCTCTATAAGCCTTCAAGATAGCGTCCAGGCTGTTTTAACTGTATTACATGCAAGTCGAATCTGTATGTGAAGTGGTACAATCTATTCTACTCTTATCGATGTAGAAAATGTGTTCGATAGTAAGTACAAGTTAGTGAAGAACTTGCAGAGCCTAGTAAATCGCAAGAACAGAAGAAAGATAAAGCAAAACAACATCCACGCTAATCTCATCTAATTACCTTTGGCCATTGCTCTTGGATATCAATGCAACGTAAAGTAAAAGCATACATCTCGTGCATTCCTATCTTTGTAACGTGTATGCATCCACACGCATTCTTATAAGCAGTAACGAGGGACTCTATTAACATAAAGAAATAATAGACGAGCCCAAGAATATCGCGCTGTTACATAAACTATTGTCGCTGTCACAAACGCTATTCTATCTGACCATTATGATTCCATGTGGTAGGAACGAGTCCCAACTTTCTATTTATTCTTCAAAAGCCTGCGTCACATTGGATTATACAAATTGTTTTACTAGAATGACGACATGAAAGAACAAAGTGATTTTAACTCCGAGGTTTTGTTTGTCATTACTATAACTTCAGTGAATGGATAGAACGTTGCATTGAAGCTTTGAAGTAATTTTGCCGCAACAAGTGAGCCAATGGCAATACACGTGTTTTATATTAATGGTATACATTCTTATAAACACTTTTTTTTAAAAGAACCTGCAACCTTTTTATTTTAGTGAAAACAATGTGGCATTTCAGAAACTGTTGTTTTTAAGACACTCATTTGGTACTTCTCAAAAATGTGCTGTTACTTTAAACAGCCTATTATTATCAGACGCAGTATTTAGGTAAGAGTGTACATTTTTCGACGATAATTTAGAAGGCAGCTTTCTTTTTCTTAATACTTCCTTATCCACTAAACCATGTGTTACTTACAGAAATACCCCAAAGTACATTTTACCCAATTTCCTCCTACTAATAATTTTAATTTAAATAAATATAAAGTAACAAATTATTTACATAATTTTAGACAATCCTTGGTAGAAAAATACAGGGTAATTAAAACACAAAGTAATTTTTCTATCAACCAAATATTTTAATGTATATAATAGGCTATTTATAAAAAATTGGTGATCAAGGACATTAAGAATAAAACATATCCTTCTTCAATAACTAGTCAAAATATATGTTGTATGTGTTCCCGCATAAATAAAAATATTTAATTCATTTGAGAATTTATCACAATTTCTCGTTCTAATTTCCAAGTAATGATCTAGTAAAATTGTTTTTCATTAATCTTATTCCAACATATTTATCTGCTTGTATTTATTCTGCTATGTATGCCTAGCATTCTAAGAAAAAATAGTGTTTTCTTTGTTTCATTTATGAGAAACAAATATGTCAACGGTTATTCAGAGACATCTTTACTTGTAGACACATTCAGTAGTTTAGTAACAAACTGTTGAAGGCAGCTTGGCGTGTATTTACAAGTGCTCAGGCAATTAATCAACAAAAACTGGTCCTTGTCAAAATATATTTGGAAGCGGGGGCAACTGTTTTAACAAGGCACTGGCTCAAGTCATATGGAACATCCCTCCGGTCGGCTTTAATGCACCGTCAACACAAACGTGCATTCGACCATGTCAGGTGTCAGCTTCAATAAACCTGCAATCACCCCGGGTTGTAATTCTGTTCCCTAAAGCGACCTGCCTGCTCTGTACAAATATTTACTTCATTACATTTTTTATCATAAAAGACAATTTTAGGAAGTTATTTTAACGAATTACTACTTTGTAATGTAAATCTAAATGATTAATAATTAATTTTAAAAGTAACAAGAAAAGAACATTATAGTTACATGACTATAAAACTTTTATTATTTTGTTTCTAAGAGATGTTAAATTTTCGCTCAAACATTCAGTCTTTTCTACCACTAAATTCTCGAATTATGTTCATTATAAATATAATTTTTCCAATAATCTCTACTTTAAAAAACCATTTAATTTTTAATATTTTTAGTCAAAAATATGAGAGAGGTCAAAATAGACGGTTTCATAAAATTCAACAGCTAGTTTCTTACGTTTCTCGGTGCAAATGCCTCAGAAAGTTCGCTTCTAGTTGGTCAGTGTGAAGTACTTAAATGTAATGTTCTTCAATTACAAAATAAACTTGTCCGACTTATTGGAGGAAATATTTCACTATTTTGAAACCAACTGTGGGGAATTTATAACGAATAACAAACAAACACCTTATAATTACAATATTTTTTTATTAATCGTACGCACATGTCGGTGGCAAAGCAACGATCCTCGCCGGTAACGAAACGCACAAGATTTTTTGGTAATTTCTGAAGATGGTGGGTTTGGAACTGAAATTTTCGTAGACTTTATTAAAATAGCATATTGTAGTTGGAGGTAGCATATTGGTTTTATCAGGTCTAATTAATTTAATATTAATTTAATTTGTTTTATTTAACCATTGTTTCAGCAACCATGTTATTAAATAAGTTAAACTTCCAGATATTCACATAAAACTTACTATTATCCGTGTGTACATTAATTAAGTGTGTGCTCTAAATATAAACAGGTGTGCCAAACTATGCAGGGCTACACACTACAGAACGTCTATTCTCGTTATGAAAGGTTGGAGATATTCCTTAATTTAAGAAAAATAACATTTTTATTCAAGTTGCAAACTAAGCCGTAGTTACTAGTAATTATTGTAAATAATTTATCCAAACGTAATAAAGTATCGACAATAATTAAATACAAAAACAATATTTAAATTTTAAACTGCATTTGGTGAAAACAACCTTAAGTTACAATAGTAAAACAAACGCCTCACCGGAAGTGGCGCCTCGCCCTTGAACCATTTCCGCTAAGTTAAGTAAAAATAGTACGAAAGTAAAAGATTAACTTATATAATTTTAAAAATTTTATCTAATTTTTTTTTTAATTGAGAATTTGTTTGGGAGATTTATTGAAATTTCTGTTTGTAGTTAGGTAACCATGTATAAACAAATAAGCCAATGGAAAATTTACAAATTGTACTTTTAACAACATGTAGGTCAAATTCTAGATTTAAATGTGTATTTTACTCATTAGCAACGACTTAAATGATTAAAGTTTAAATGATCCGTGATTTCAACAGAGCGCGGAGTAATACTAGGTTCAGTCACAACTCTTGCTTCTCAGTTTTTGTTAACTTCACGTGCCTCTGATGTGAATGTACCGTTATTTTAGGAATCTTCTTATTAACTATTTCTAAATACTTAAAGTTTTGATAATACACAACATCAAGAGCACAGTGCTACAATATATTACAATGAAAATATTGGAAAGAACCCCAATACTACAAAAATAATCAAAAATAACCAATAAAACAAGTTACTTAAGATTACACCCTTATGTACATTACGATGACCAAGTCATCATCATCAGAGGGTCTTATCTTTAAGTTACAAACTAGAAGATCACTCTAGTTTGTAATTTCTTGTTTGCTAGATTGTAATAAGACCATCTGATGATGATGATATGGTCATCGTAATGTACATAAGGGTGTAATCTTAAGTAACTTGTTTTATTGGTTATTTTTTATTATATTTTGTGGTATTGGGGTTCTTTCCAATATTTTCATTGTAATTTAAAGTTTTGTCAAAATTGTTGAGATTGAAAGCATATTTCAATAGGCCCTACTGTAATTAAAGCCTGGGCAGTTTATTTGCATTTGCCATTTTTAATTTATGAAGAAATAAAGTTTATTAGATAATAATTAATCATTCGTACGAGACATTTAACTTAATTAGAAAACTTACTTAGGTTTTAACAATAGATTGTATAATTACTTTGCTAAATGAATCAACACTGTTGAGATTCGGAGTTGAGTTTACCCGCGCCAAAGCATTTAAAACAGTTTCAGTTTTTAAATACACGTTTATAAAAACCATTAGCATTCCTACAAAATAAGTTCAATGAACCTAAAAAAATTCCAAAATAGTTGAATGAGTAAGCTGTATAAAAAGTGCAATAAAAAGTTGAATTAGAAAGGGAAAGAAGAAGATTGGCCGACAATGGCCAGCCCCGGCAGGCTGAATGTTCAGTTCGAACCTGTCCGTATAATTTTCACATTTCTCGACAATGCTGACAACCTGTTGATAGCTGACATCGCTTTCATATCCGAATACAAGAATACTGATTTCGAGAGAAATCGATTTTTTTAGTTAATTCAAAGGCTTCCAAGCTTTTAATGGAATTCCTCAACCAGTTGCCTAGTCAAGTTAATATATTTTGCAAATATATAAAGATTCCTAACAAATATTGTAGAGCTTTACACATCTCTGACTTGTGTGTCTACAGTAAGTCGCGTCCGACATGCTGCGGCTACGTAAGTAAGTAATAACTATAAGAATTTCGTTTTGAACATACGAACGTGTATTATAGCCAACATTGGGTTTATCCCATAACAATGTTCTTATTTGTTAAGGTTTGATATTTCGACTTTAAAGTTTGTATTAAATAACATATTAGTCACAGAAGCCAGTAAAACAAAAAATAATATTTATTTTACAACATTTAATTTATTAATTTCTAACTCAATTTTTCTTTCACTGATTTCTTTAAAAAATGTAATGAAAAATATACACAGGTATTTTATTGCTAACGTAAAGTTGACCTAATGTTAAACAAGTTTTGTTTCTAAAAATATTTAACAAGATAAATACTGCCAGCAAATGAAAGGCCCTGTTTTGAATCTATGAGGATTCTGTTAACTTGATGTGGGAAGCCTTGCGTTTCAGTCTGTCTTTCTGGGATTTCAGTCTGTCTTTCTAGAGGAAAGATTGCTATGGGTTGCAATCGTTAATTTTTTGTGTGTTAGAAGCTTGATATACACTTTTAATGAACTACTTTTCAAAATTTAATAACGAAGTAAAACTGTTTTAGTATATTTTAATAAGTAACTTTGTTTCGTTTCTTTTATTTTAAAAAATTCAACTATGATAAAAAAGTATAGCCGTGTAATGTATCCAATGTGTAAATACAGCTAAGTAAGATCAAGTGTTTACTAAGGTAATTGCTTGATATGTTTCGATAGATCCAATCAGCGTGCATCAGAACTAACGTGGCCTAACAATACGTAAAGAACGTAAACGTTGTGCAATTTCAATTAATATTGTTAGACTTCTGATAAGTAAAGCTTAAAAGTGTATTTTTTAAAAAATATTTTTAAAACATATTTTTTTTTTGAAAATTCAAACGTGAACTTTAATGTAACCTAGAATTTGAATAGACATCGAGTCTGCCTGAGTCAAAGCGTTAGATACAATTGGTAAGGTAAACATTTGACGCGGTCTTTTCAAGAGTGTAAATAATATGTGAACAATGTTTATTGTTTTAAAATAATTCCAGCATACGATACAAATAACTGGAGGGGGGGGGTTACAATTTATCTACAAAGTATATATGACACATTAAGCCTCACCTACCTCCTTATGTTGAGCCTAAACTAAATACTGACACAAACTCCTGAGGATTGTTCGTAGAGCCAACAATGCCAACATGTACGCTGCTAGTGCAAGACTCAACTATTGTACCACCTATTGTGTTAACCTTGAAGTAACAACATTTTCTCATATAAGCAGCCCCTTTTCTTTATTATTACCAACAGAAATAATGCTTTATAATATATTTTATGGCAAAGGTTTTAAACTTTATTCTAAACCTATAAAACAACTGAGCTCAAGCAGTAGCCAGATAAAATTCTTGGGACGTTGACGGCTACATTTGACCACCGTGCTAGCGTCCATGTCACTACAGAAACGCTGCGTTAAAAAACGTTTTTATTACCTAATGACTACATGAAGTAAATGGACCCGTATATTTCGGGTTGTTTTCGTCGATGTCAGAGCCTGTTTATATGGCCGCAGGTCGGGCGCCATCACTTATCTCCAAATCCTGCTTCTATAAAAGATAAGAGCCAATAAAAGTTTATGTGCAAGCAAATGGTCTTTTGACTAAACACCTGCCCGACGCTGATTCCGCTATTACAACGGTGTCCGTTACAAAACGCGTGGCATAATGACGCGTGTTATCCAAAGTTCCGGCCAGCGTGACGTCGACGTATGATTGACGTGCAAAGAACTCCATTCGCACAACGTTACGTTTATATAAGATGGTTTCACTATCCACCAAACTGGTTTCGAGCTTTGCGTGCTTAATGAAACATTTACCGCCGTCAAGCGGCAACTTTTGCAACTTTTATTAGTAGCATTTCTATGACTGGAGTGTGAAGTTTATATTTGCATTAAATGATTTGGATCTATACCACATGCGAGGTCTTTCGAGCCCCGCTACAAACTCCCTCTATGCTTCTATAAATCAATTACATTTCCCATCTATCCACCAATTTTCTTGTTCCATTCCATACACGACTGTATTATAGAATAATTCTTGATGGCCCCATTTCACTGAGATCTCCAGTCCAACTTTGTACAATACTGGACACTTGAACGCTACGTTAATTTATTACTGATATTAATTTTGCTTTAATAAAATAAGTTTGGGAGATACCTACAAAATGCCCAACCCTTACTGATACGTCCCTAGTCGACTGTGGCCAGCAAACGGTCTAAATCTTGCCAAAGTCGCTACATAAAGAAAAATCCGTTTTGCTGATTACATTGCTTGCAGCTTCCTGTAAATATTCACAGTAAGTTTCTGGTCCGTTACGTGCATCAGTTGTCTCTAATCCTTTAATACTATAAAGCCCTTTGTGGGCGGATACTCGTATTAGAAGACTTCCGTCACATCTAACCGTATTTATATTGTGAAGACAGACAAAACGCAAATATAAAAAGATAAATTTATACAAAGTCTTGCTCTCTAATACGTCTGTAAGTAAGAGTTTACATGTATCTGTTCAAACGCCGAACTCTAGCTGCTATACTTTCCTTTCAAAATAAAAATGTGCCGTAGAAGAATATTTCTACGATTGGAGATTCATCGTATCGGAGCGGAGCAAGAATCGATCAGAAAACAACGGTATTTCTGTACAACTTAAATTGCTTAGAAGAATGTATTGCAGTAGCTGTCAATTTCTATTTAAACTACAAAACGTTTTAGTATTTTCTGAGTTAACCTGGCAAAACGTTTTCACCTCTAGAGGTTTTTTGAGAGAATTCAGTTGATAACGACTATTCTTGCAGATCCCTTAATAATGCACTACTTACTAGCCAACGCCCACCATTGGCTGTTGAGCCATTTGGTGACGCGCTGACCAATATAGACGAACAAGTGGGTCATCATCTCCTCCGGAATGGTCGAGCGCGCTGCACTTCATCAGATGATCCGCATCCATCGTATCGTGTCCACAGAGAGGGCATTCCGGTGTTGGGAACACACCGATGCGATGTAGATGGGCAGCCAGGTAGTCGTGGCAGGTTTGTATTCTGAACTTGGCAACACCACAGCTCGTGGAAGTCTGTAGTCGATGGGTCCTATGGTGACAAAGTTTCCTAATTTTCTTCCTGCTGATTGCTGTGTGAGGTGCAGTTTGCTTGCCCGGTCGATAGTTGAATTGATGAAGGATTTCGTGCTTTGCAACGAGGGCATATAAATAGGTTATGCCATGGATGTGCCTTTTTTTGGCCAGAAAGTCTCATTACCGCAGATGCTAATATGAGTTGGGATCCATTGTAAAGTTATTTGCCAGGTATTCCAGGGCTTTTCTTGCTTCCGTTGTTCTTTTGCAGTCTGTATCCGTATAACCCTTAATAATGTACTCAGTGACGAAGTATTTAGAATTACTGTTGGAGTTCTATTTGCTTCAAGAATTCTAACTTCACGAGCTCGGTAATTAAACACATTGAACCGAATCAATATTTTCCTGAATGTTTGGTAGGCCTATTGACTGCAAAAAATAGTGGGTTGATTCAGACACACCGGACATTACTTTCTAAAGGAAATCGGATGAATATGTCTCAAGAAAACAACTAAATACAGACGATTTATTTACAAAGCTAATTTAAATATAATTTTTTATAGCTTTGATCTTTGAAAAAAAATTGTGGAAAAGTCAAATTAAAG
Organism: Prosapia bicincta; assembly: GCA_036971475.1. Lineage (NCBI taxonomy): Eukaryota > Metazoa > Arthropoda > Insecta > Hemiptera > Cercopidae > Prosapia > Prosapia bicincta. Next base: position 23,001,771 of record JBAIZL010000010.1, read on the forward strand.
TAGAATAAACCGGACAGTAAAAAGAGATTTCAACTCCAGACTAAGCGCAGAAGAGTAGCTTGGATTATTGCAACAACTTTATTCCTAACCTTCAAAACAGAGAAAAGCAAAGTAGTGTACTCTACAATTCATAGAAATATGTTGCGCCTATTTATCATGTTAGCCCTTGATTCTGTTACTCAATAAATTGGCCGTAATATATCGATGGCTGCTTTATTGTATCCATTGTAGTATTGGGATATTTTAATTCCTTCGATAAAACTGAAATAGGCCCTAATCTATGGAATAGTGCCTGAAATGATGAATGCGTGCTGTTTGTGGGTTCCTGTTTTATCTTGGACTGCGAACGTGCCGCTAAGGCAAACAAAACTCCAACACAAAACACTTTTAGTTGAGTGACAACCATCAGTAAGCTACTATTTGCATCAATAGGGAAGGCAAAAATCAGCTCCCAGTCACGCCACTTATGCACCGCTATTCTTGCTATTGCAATGTCTTCTTGTTGCATCTATTATCTGCTTTACAGTTACAGCTTTTTGTGTTTGTTACATTACGTTTGCGTTTCCAGAAGTAATGATGTTTCGTGTTTGTGCTGTGTTCAAAACTTTTACACAACTTTAAATACAAAACTTTCTCTCCAGTGGATATTCTAAACATCTCTCATTGGTTTTTTCAATGTCTTCTATTAGCTCACACTCTCTTTATATATATATATATATATATATATATATATATATATATATATATATATATATATATATATATATATATAAAGAAGAAGGAAATATATATATATATATATATATATATATATATATATATATTTGAAGGAATAAATATATTCATTAAAAGTATTCTTGTTTATGAAATATTGTTAATTTATTAATTATATATATATATATATATATATATATATATATATATATATATATATATATAGTAGAAATTATCGATCTTTAATAAAAATACGTTTCTATCCATTCACTCAACTACATTTCTTCAGTCTGTATTGGATGACAATACATTTTTTTTCAAATATTTAGTCATTAATTAAAATTTAAAAAAAGATAATATCTCGGTCGGATTCGAACTGAATGACTACATGCTTAAATACCAGCACCTATGCACTGAGCCTACTTTCCCAAAGCTAGAAATCTATCATTACCTAGAGATGTCTATGAATTTATAAGAGAAAGGTCAATTGCAATAGTGAAGCATTTCAAGGGATGGATAGAACGAGCAATTGTAGACTACCACCAGCTTCATAAATTAGAAACGAAAAAAAACAAATAAACAGTATCAAACAAAAGTAATAGTCCAACAAAAAATATCGTATAGAGAGGAAAATGTAAAATTACAAGGAAATTCACTTTCTATTTTGCCACTTAATATTGGGATTCATATGTATATACATATTTATAGTAATTGTAATTATAACATAGGAAGTAAGTAAAATGAAATTTTTCTTTGTTGACCTCAGTAGTAATTGACTTTGTTGTTTTTGTTATTACTTGTTTTTAAAACTGTTTTAGGTCTTTTTTCACAATAAATAACCTGGAGTAATGAACTGGCGCACTATCATTTATATAGGCTATAAACAAAAATCATTATTCCGACTTACTTTCATCCAATTCCCTTTATATAAAAAAAATTTCCCTACACTAATATTATATTCCTTTAACTCTCATTCGCATTAAAGTCTCTTACTTTATACTATAAATAAAATCACTCAACTTTAGTAAATTTGAAGCCATCTTACTTCTGTTATTTTCCACTAACATTTACTTTTAAAATAAACTTTAAAATTTCAATGCGAATAATGCGTTTTCTTCAAGTTAATTTTATACAAAATAATTCGAGAAATATCAGTTGTACTAAATTTAAAGTATCAAGAGCCCACTAATTTCCAACCAATCCTACACAGCTCTTGTGTAACCGACAGCATACAGGCCTAGGATTGATTAACTGAGACCGTCATGCATGAAATGTAGGAGTTTAAAAATTGCACCATATTTGTAAATATATTTATTAAACTAAGATAAACATTTCTTTACACGCACACACATATATATATATATATATATATATATATATATACAAACACATACATATATATATATATATATATATATATATATATATATATATACAAACACATACATATATATATATATATATATATATATATATATATATATATATATATGCTGATACGTATTCCTTCACGGATGGAAAAATATGATGAAATGTTACTATCTGGAGTACATCCGTTCATTCTGCAGTCCATAAATTCGCAGTTCCGACGTTTCGCTAGAATCTCATCCAGCATTGACGAGGTGAACCCAACAACAGTAGAAGAGCGAGTGAAGAGCGCAGATAGCTCGGCTCCTATATATAGAGGAATGAAGCCACGCCCATTGACGTCAATACACACACTGACGTCAATCCTCACACACCTGATCCAAACAATTACTCACACTCCTTTGCCTTTGTTCACCTTTCTGCCGATAAAATCTATCAATGACACACTTCCAAACTGCGGGCAAATTCAAAGAATCATCGCGTTGGTTAAGACTCCCTTGCTTCTCTATTTCGATAGCCTCACGAATAATTCTAGTCCTGTAGTTTTCCACTTGAGCAATCTGTCGGCAAGATTGGAAATCAATGGTATGCCCTGTATCGCTGTGGTGCCTGTACAGAGCCGACGTTTTCTGCTTGTTTTTAAGGCCCAGTTTGTGCTCCTCAAGCCTAGCTGAGATACGTCTGTTCGTTTGGCCAATGTACGATTTCTTATTTGCATCAGGTGTGTGAGGATTGACGTCAGTGTGTGTATTGACGTCAATGGGCGTGGCTTCATTCCTCTATATATAGGAGCCGAGCTATCTGCGCTCTTCACTCGCTCTTCTACTGTTGTTGGGTTCACCTCGTCAATGCTGGATGAGATTCTAGCGAAACGTCGGAACTGCGAATTTATGGACTGCAGAATGAACGGATGTACTCCAGATAGTAACATTTCATCATATATATATATGTATGTTTGTATATATATATATATATATATATATATATATATATATATATGGATAATATAATTCTAATAAAACATAAATTCCTGTTTTATTGTAATAAAAAAACTACAATAGGACATTGTAGATTTTATTATAGTTAAGTAAAACCAAGTAATATAGAAACAAAATTTCAAGTCAACTGTTACTGAGGACAACACAGAAAAATTTTATTTTAGTTACTTTTTATTTTATAATTACAATTAATATAAATATTTTTATTCATATGGCAGAACCACAATATTAAGTGACAAAATAAAAATAGAATTTCCTTGCAATTTTCCATTTCCCTCTTTATACAGTATATTTGAACTATTATTTTTGTTTGTTACAAGTTTCAATTTCTTTTTTTCGTTTTGTAATTTATGAAGGTGATAGTGGTCTGTAACTTCATCTATCCACTTCTTGTAATGCTTTACCATTGCGAGGAACCTTTCTCTTATTATTTCCTTTACATCTTTAAATAACTGAATTTTAGCAACGGAAAGTTGGCTCAGTTCCAAAGTGCAGTATTATAAGTGTACTTCCTCATTTCGAATCAGACTGGGACATCAAGTTTTTTTAAATTTAAATGAATGAATACGTATTTGTAAAAAACTGCAATAACATCAATTGTCATCCACTATACTTTACAACAAATTTATTGATTGGATGAATAAAAACATATTTTATAAACGATAGAAAATTTACACATATTATACAAGATGTATATAAGGAAAGTGTGAGGAAATAGAAGGAATTTAAAACTAAAGAGTTATAAACGAACAATATTCGGTAAAAAAAACAACGGAAATGATTGTATTGTAACTTAGCATATGTACTAGAATTAATGATAATAAAAAAGATATAAAATAATTTGAAAGTTTCTATTAAAGATCTGCAATATAATTATAAAAAAGGCGCACTTAATATCGCGTGTGCGTTACCTTGTGTTCGCCTGATTGAAATTTAACTATTCCGATGAGACAAGACGTCAGACTCCGATTACGTCAGGTTTGTAATTATGCCCTTAATGCCGCCCGAATAATTGGACCTGGCACTGCACTGATAAAATCGCTTTGTTGGCGCCCAAAGTCAATGAACACGAATTTTGTTATGAGAATATTAATCTTTACAAGTCAATTCTTTTTATTTTAAAAACAAAATTAAAACCAACATAACGTTACATTTCTTTTAACGGAACCGAACCGATATTTTATTGTATAGAACAACTAATAGCGTCTGGAACTTTAATAACATAATACAAGGTTAGTCAGTGGGCGCAATGAAGTGGTCGGTGGTGCATTACACAAATATTATTATTGCAAATAAGAGTGGCGACAAGTTTTATCAGTAAGTAATAATAGAAATGTTATATATAGTGGTGATGCATATTATCTTTAAATACAGTAGGAGACCGTCTGCACAGATAAGACTGTAATTACAACATGTATTGCTAATTCTTCCCCCCTCCAAAAAAATAATAAACCGATTCATAAGTCTCACTGACATTTGTAGTAATTTTCTTAACATTAAAAATAGCACATAAACATTTTCTATACTTCTATTTGCTGGGTCCAAATCGTGACAACCCTAAACCCATGGTTCCCTCTTCTTTCCCAAATCCAAAGGATATTCATGCCTTACGTACCCCAAATCATCAAACATTGTAGACATCCAAAGGGTATTCATGCCTTACGTAACCCAAACCATCAAACATTGTAGACATCCAAAGGGTATTCATCCCTTACGTAACCCAAACCATCAACTATTGTAGACATCCAAAGGATATTCATCCCTTACGTAACCCAAACCATCAAACATTGTAGACATCCAAAGGATATTCATCCCTTACGTAACCCAAACCATCAAACATTGTAGACATCCAAAGGATGTTCATCCCTTATGTAACCCAAACCATCAAACATTGTAGACATCCAAAGGGTATTCATACCTTACGTAACCCAAACCATCAAACATTGTAGACATCCAAAGGATATTCATCCCTTACGTAACCCAAACCATCAACTATTGTAGACATCCAAGGATATACTGTAATGCTACTGAAACGTCTACGTTTTTGTAACACTTTTGCCCATTACTATTGTAACACGTCAACTCTAAACTGAACCATTTCGAATGAGTTTAGTCAACAATGAATCTATCCGACTTATATTACAGTGAGGCATAAACTCTAATTGGCATGTTCTACTGTAATCGACTGTGTTCAAGTGTATTTTATTGCTCATTATTTTTCTCCTTTCAGTTTTCTTTTATTAAGCCTTAGTTAATCTTTTAGTACGGGATTTTCAAAGTTCGCACCCTTATCTCAATCCCTTAAGAAAACCGTCTCTTCGCTGTTATCAGCTACTATAATTAGGTTATCAAACTTTGTAATATAGAAATTTGAATATTTTTTTATTTAGAAGTAATTTTATATTTCTTTATACTATACGATTTTTCTGATGTTTATGATTTATAATTAAAAGAATTTAATGATGTAGAAATTAATAACATGAAACTCTGAAAATAAAGCAAACATTATTTTTCTGCACTTGAAACTCCCTTATCTGCTTCTAGTTGGAGCGTTGATTTATATAGGCATTACCTAAATTAGGTCTGTACCTCTTTGCCGTTCTAGCTGAACTTTATATCATTTTGTGTTGCCCTATATAGACATTACCTGAAAGGTATTCTCTTTGTCTTACCTCGTTTATATCTTGATCTGTATGGGCATTACCTAAACTATATATATATATATATATATATATATATATATATATATATATATATATATATATATATATATAAAGCTCTTTGTCATTCAAGCTGAACATCCATTTCTTCCTCATCAGCTTTGCTTCTTACTTCTCTTTTCACTTGAGTAAAGGGTTTCATGTCTTGTACCCCCCCCCTTTATATTGCAAAGTGGGTGGTGGTGGGAATATACCATTTAAACAACTTTAATTACCTTTATCCACTTGTACTTACAGAAACTCTCTGGATCAAAATTGTCTGTCTAAACAGTTGTATCTAACTATTAACTCAGCCAGACTATCTGTTTAATAGCTCTAACAAAGACAGGTTACATTACATTCTCGTTTATGTTTATAAGAAAGATTTAATTTTCAAAAACAATTTTATATTCAAAATATTACATCTATTTTATAATTTGCTTATTGCTCTTTATTACTTAACAAATTAAAATATTTAAGTTTACATCTTTTGAAAATGTTTTCTGACAAAGCTAGGTTCAATACATTCTGGTATTTTATATTTACTGATTTTGTTGAAACCAAAAATATTTTTAAAAAATTAAATTTAAAACACACATTTGGCAATTGCTTACACTCACGTGGCTTTGTTAAAACATTCAATTTTAATTACACCTGTTCACCTTTAAATTTTGAAACAACAGACTAAACGTAACAAAGGCCCTAAGAAAATATCGCAGTTATTTAAAACTTTAACAATACTTTTGACGATAGCAGCCCGTGGATCCTTCTTCTAAGGTGCCTTGCGAGGGAATGCCTAAAGGTCTATTTCCCACCACCCTTGTACACTCAGAAACTTCCCTGGGAATTTCCTGCTAGCTCCGTCGATGAAACATTTTAAAAAAAAACAAAATTTGTTTTAGTCAAAGCCGATTTTACATTAACTAAGCAACAAATATTAACATACTTACTTACTTATTAACAAATGTAACATACTTAATTGCGATAAAACATTATAAGCACGTTACAGTCTTCACCTTACTCTTTCAATTCGATTTTCTCTTACATTTCTGTTTTGAATATTCCCAATCCAAATACATCATTCACTCTCATTTTAAAGCATATTTCATATCTCTTACAAGTGCAGTAGTTTAAAGTGATCTATTTGCATAAACATTTTGTATGTAAACCAACTCCCTTCGTAGTAAGCATTTGAGGTATCCGCAACTTAATAAGGATCGAATTGTAACTGGATCCTTGCATCGATAAGGGATCCCTATTTAGGTAAAATCAAATTATATAGATCATAATTCCTATATTCTATAACATTTGGGCTGCATAGTAGAGGGCAGCGAGCACAGTCAAAACTTATTTCTGTGCTCGCTGATAGAGTATCGCCCTACTCCAGGAAGTGCGCGATTCTAATGCAATGTGCAGTGAGTGACTCCGCTTCCATTTCCCTCATAATTACGTGATATCCTTGTTGACCCTTTCACAAATTAATTGGTGAATCAGAAGTTAAAAGAGGCCTGATTATTATACTGATTTATATACTACGTGACCTTCAACTGTATCATTCATCCGATGTGGCCCAGTAACAGCTGTGAAGTGACGAGACAGGTTCGGTGACTCAAGGTCGCACGTAAATGACAAATGATTCACATGCACGTTCAGTTAGATAAAATGGCGGGAACTGTGTTGTACAATTAAAGATAAGATTATAGTGTGAAGACCTTGACATTAATTCAAGGCTTTTATGGAAATAACACACACTTTGACTGCTGAAATTAAAAATTGAATTCAATCCGTGTAGACATTATTAAGATCTGAACATATTTCAAAGTTTAATAAATGTGGCCTCTTGGTGTTAAATTTTTTCCTCTGAGATTTTTTTTCTAATTCTGCAATTCATGCAGAAGTAAATCTAAATACTAGATAGTGTGTGTGTGTGTGTGTGTGAGAGAGAGAGAGAGAGAAAGAGAGAGAGTGAGAGAGTGAGTGAGTGTGTGTGTGTGTGTGTGTTTTTTTAACCATCTACAGAAAACGTATGGTCATTTTCTAGAGTAGTAAAATTCATCCATTACAATAAACAGACTATACATATTTCCATTACCTATATCTATATTTAGATACTTATTAAATATGTATATAGATCTGTGTAATAAAAATATGTGTTGAATGATGATTGTAATGGGTGATTTTCACTAGTCTTAGTACCGGTTTTGCCACAAGTTTCCTGTAGGTTGGCAAAACGTTGATATGGTCGAATACAAAATTGGTGCAATATTATAATTGTCTTGTGTTATTCATTAAACTCACTCATGCTTATATTTTTCCAAAACATTGGAGCCAAAAAACCACTAAATTTGTATCGATATTTGAATCTACTTCGTTCAAAACAGTTCTTGAGATTTACACCAAAAGAGTTTTAAGCAGAAGAGCTTAGACTGCAAGTCTTCCCTGCAACTGTTTCACATCAAACCTCTGAGCACGGTTGTCAAATAAAATTAATTCTTTTTTTTAACACCTAGTATTTATTATTTGTTAAGAATGAACTATAATTTTGTTTTCAAAGTTATGAAAACTCATTTTTAATAATTGATCCTTTAAATAAGAAATTATTACAATAAACTTGAAGCCCACGGTGAGGCTTACACTGAGTCTTACCCCCATCTTGAAATTAAATTAGTATTACGTGATAAGAATTTCAAATTATTATGGAATTTTGTTACAAAACTGACTAATTAAAAATATTTTTATAGGCTTTAAAAGAATAAAAATAAGCATATAATGACAAAGCCACCTCGCTGTGCCCGTGACAAATAAGGAAGAATAACCCTTAAACGACAAGCACCGAGACAATGTTGAAATTAGCTACAATTAAGTCAAATTCCCACACGTTTATTGTTAACATCCTGGAAATTAAAAAAAAACTTATGGTCTTGGGATTGCTCAACAGAGATTAAAATTGGAATTAGGCTACAAATGTTGATACGTTTATACGGAATTTCCGAAATTTACCGCATAAAACATTTATTTAACGATTATAATCTACAATGCTGCAAAATACTTAAAAAGTATCAAATTTTCACTTGGAATATTGAAATAAAATGCATCATTCGTGTAACTGGTAAATAATAATTTCCTAACCGTCTATTGTTTGAAACAGAAAATACCTTAACCTATGCTTTATAAAAAAGAAACCAGCTGATGTACAAAATCAATTCCCCAATTCAATTAAATTACGATATTACTGAGTACATAGACGTTCATTTGAAAATCGTTTATGCATAACCTCCAAATAACCTCTAACTGAAGACAAATCTGATAATGTCATCAGACACTATAACAAATGTTTGGTTTTCGAATATCTTCTGGTCAAACCGTTCGTTTTAGAAAATGTTGCTCTTACGACTCAAACCTAGGCCCCAATGCTTTTTCTATATCTCAAAAAGTGTCAGATACTCCTAAAGAAGTTTTTACTTTATAAAAGTCAGATATGTATATATATATCAATATTTTCTACCTATAATTGTTTTTAATTTATTATATACACTCTACGACACGTTAACATACTTGTTTTGTTACTCATGCATATTAAAATATTATCATATTAAATTGCATTATTTTAAATGTATATTTTAACAGGTTTTATTAGATCGATAATCTATTTCTGTATTTTGTTCGCTGCAAAATAATTAATTACTGATAAATAATTATAATTATTTTCTTAGTTTATAAATCCATAATACTGCGCAGGTCAGTCGCCAAGCTGTACTATACACATTGAAGATGTCAGTCGCCAAGCTGTACTATACACATTGAAGATGTCAGTCGCCAAACTGTACTATACACATTGAAGATGTCAGTCGCCAAGCTGTACTATACACATTGAAGATGTCAGTCGCCAAGCTGTACTATACACATTGAAGATGTCAGTCGCCAAGCTGTACTATACACATTGAAGATGTCAGTCGCCAAGCTGTACTATACACATTGAAGATGTCAGTCGCCAAGCTGTACTATACACATTGAAGATGTCAGTCGCCAAGCTGTACTATACACATTGAAGATGTCAGTCGCCAAGCTGTACTATACACATTGAAGATGTCAGTCGCCAAGCTGTACTATACACATTGAAGATGTCAGTCGCCAAGCTGTACTATACACATTGAAGATGTCAGTCGCCAAGCTGTACTATACACATTGAAGATGTCAGTCGCCAAGCTGTACTATACACATTGAAGATGTCAGTCGCCAAGCTGTACTATACACATTGAAGATGTCAGTCGCCAAGCTGTACTATACACATTGAAGATGTCAGTCGCCAAGCTGTACTATACACATTGAAGATGTCAGTCGGCAAGCTGTACTATACACATTGAAGATGTCAGTCGCCAAGCTGTACTATACACATTGAAGATGTCAGTCGCCAAGCTGTACTATACACATTGAAGATGTCAGTCGCCAAGCTGTACTATACACATTGAGGATGTCAGTCGCCAAGCTGTACTATACACATTGAGGATGTCAGTCGCCAAGCTGTACTATACACATTGAAGATGTCAGTCGCCAAGCTGTACTATACACATTGAAGATGTCAGTCGCCAAGCTGTACTATACACATTGAAGATGTCAGTCGCCAAGCTGTACTATACACATTGAAGATGTCAGTCGCCAAGCTGTACTATACACATTGAAGATGTCAGTCGCCAAGCTGTACTATACACATTGAAGATGTCAGTCGCCAAGCTGTACTATACACATTGAAGATGTCAGTCGCCAAGCTGTACTATACACATTGAAGATGAAGCCAATAATCTATGTTATAATAATATTATTATTTCAGATTATCAATTGTATGTCAAGTGATAATAATAACTCTATTATGATCTTCATCATAAACAACACACAAATAATAATAAAAATAATCTCCAAAATGAAGAATAAAGTTGTAGAGCTTGAGTGGTCCATATGATATCAAAGCACTGTTATCCAAAAAGATTAAACATTGTTGAATTGATTTATTTTACTGTGATATGAATCATTCATTCATTAATTACTTATTGCACGCATTTCTAGTTTGATTTCATGTCTGTAGCAGTCGACGCTTAGAGTAGACGAAGCTAGGATCCACGTTGGCGAAAGCAAGTGACTCACGGGTATAATTACTCTTGAATATGCTTAAACTTGACATATATAGCACACAATAGGTTATGAAAATTAGCCGTCCACATCTGTAAATTGATATCTGGAGGCGGGCTGTAGGTTAGGCCTAGACACAGCTCTTGAGGCTCTTCAAATGACATAAGCTAGCGGTAGGTTTTAGGGATATTTGTCTTTTGAAATGGTTGTGTTTTATTTCAGTTAATGCAAGTTTTAATATAACAATAAGAAGTGGAAAATATATTGTTCGCATGTTCATTTTTATCACAAATTTGTAAACCTGACTTAGGTGAAGCCAAGAAAATCTGTTTCAACTATGAGTTCTTACGGTTGTAGAAATATTATTCTTTTAAAGTTCCTTTAGGATAAATGTTTCGCTCGAGATGGCTGCTTGTTACAACTACAATCAGATCAGCCTTTTTTAGGCAAAATAAGGTTTTTAAAAGCTACATATTTTTTATTTGTTTTTAAAAAAATTGTCATTTTTTGATATTCCGACGTATTTGTATTAAGCACAACAGTTAGATAATTTTTGTTTTTTTTAAATTGGTTTCGAACTGGGTTACATGTCTCATAATGGCGTTGTAGCACAAATTTACTCGGTAAGGTTAGATTCATTTACAACTAAAACCAAATATAGCTTCCCAACTGGAACTAACCACGTACGTTGCAAGACTGAGGCTAATTCACATCGGCAATCAGTTAATTTACGACAATTATTTTTTCTTACCTATCCTTAATTTTATTCTTCCAACTAAACCTACCTTAGGCAGATACTATGTAGTGTAATTTTATTGCAAAACATCTGTACCATTAAGGACCATATAATGGAATCTAACTCAATCTGTTATAATACTAGGCCTACAATAACTTCTTAAAAGTCAATTCCTTATAAAGTCAACAAAAAAAATGTATACACTTTTTTCGCCGCTTCTATAGTTTCTTTTCGCTTCATTTCATATTGTCCGTTTGTAAAGAAAGGTTCGATAACGTTAATAAAGTTTGTTCGTTTTATCTTTTCATTCATTTTTAATCCTCCAGCATTATTTGTGGTATTGTGTGGTAACCATGGTAACGATTTTAAGATGTCCAATCACCTCAATTCGTCTTGAATTATAAAGATATTCAGTTCCATCCATCTTAGATCCCCAAATTTTTATAATTGAATTATTGAATAAATATTTGAATAAACCCGTGTTAACATAAATTGTCATCCACTACAGGTTTAAAAAATGTATTCGAACGTGATTGGATGAATAAAAATGTATTTTATTGACGACTGAAAATATTCAAGAGCGAAGATATATATATCAGGAGAGTGTGAACTAATAGGAGGAATTTAATAATAATAATAATAATAAAGATAAAATACTTTTCTCCCGGTTTCGATTTACTATTTTCCCTGTAACTATTACTGTAAGCAGTATGTGAACTGTTTTTCAACAAAAAATGTTTTAAAAGTTTTTATTTCTTTTAGTAAACATTGAAAGGAATTATTTCAGTGGATTATACAAAACTATTCATTATTCAGAGGTACCTACTCTTTATCGGAGGCCTAAATGTGTGCTCCCCCATCACGTATTCTTGTAAGAAGAGCTATATTAGAGGACATAATGGTCCCCTGGGATTGGCAATGAGGTAAAAACCTTAATTATGACGTATGTATTAGCCCTAACAATACACGGTTTCAACATCTATCGTGTGTTTTCACCTGCAACTGGATACCCATAACGTTAATTTATAACTATAAAACTTAACTGTAAGTTATAAATTTACTACACAAACTATAAAGTTTAAAACTATTTAATTTTAGCAAGAAACTTTCAGGCTATCCATATTTGTACAGTGACATCTTTATCCAAAATACTAAGTGTAATCTACTATTCAGATTTGCTATAAAATTAGTTAGAGAAATCTGTACAAACGTTTCGTTTTTTTCTACTGTTCAAACTGCAAAATAGTCTGAAGTATTTTATAACAGGAGGTTTGTTCTTATTCACCATTAAAATCGTTGCCAACATCAAAAGTGTTTCGTTTGTTACATCACGTCTGGCGTCAAAATCCCTAATCTATAGTAAACGTTAGGCTGTTATCTAATTTGCAAAAAAACCTCAAACAAAAGGCCGAAGTTGTTGGATGTAATTACATCTAGAATTCGATCTTTCGACCTGAACCGGACGGACGCGCACAGAACTTCCTCTCTGATACACCGTCAGTCGTTGGCGTCAGTGTGATAATGACCTAGTCGGCGGTTTGATAAGGCCGCTATTTAAACAAGTTTTAGCGGCAAACAATAGGTTCATTATCAGACGGTGACAGTATTACATAACCTCGCTTTTGAAGGGGAATTAGTTGAGTTCATTCATCTTTATTTCGTAATCAACATAATGTGATTTAGGTTTCATCCGTCCGCTGCTAGATAGCTTCTTCTACTTTCAACTTAGTTTAAGCCTGTAACACTGAAGTTTTCAGATCCATTATTTTTTATCTGAATATCGATAGATTTATGAAACTGGCCATAAATTTTTATTTTAGCTATACTAAAAAATAACCAAAACAAAAATTACATTATACAAAATATATTCAGAGATTATGAAAAATATATTATTATTATCTCACAGGTTTCATTTAATTTTTTTCTCGCTCTTTAAATATCTAAACGAATATTTATCTTACTAAAGTGGCAAAAACAGGTTTAAAAAACTACTTTAGTAATCATTCTGTCGATTAGTCTTATAGCTGGTTGGCTGATGGATAAAACTGAGCTGCGGGCTATTTTAGTGTGCTTTTAGCAGTCGTCGTCTGTAGCATATTCTTTGTATCAACTTCTAGAGAAGTGCTCGTGACGTCCTTGATGTTGACTGTTGGCCGTTGCAATGTATGTACGATAGCTTGTACATACCAGCTCCTTGGGCAATACCACTTAACATCCAACGTTGTCTGTAGCATATTCTTTGTATAAACTTCTAGAGAAGTGCTCGTGACGTCCTTGATGTTGACTGTTGGCCGTTGCAATGTATGTACGATAGCTTGTACATACCAGCTCCTTGGGCAATACCACTTAACATCCAACGTTGTCTGTAGCATATTCTTTGTATAAACTTCTAGAGAAGTGCTCGTGACGTCCTTGATGTTGACTGTTGGCCGTTGCAATGTATGTACGATAGCTTGTACATACCAGCTCCTTGGGCAATACCACTTAACATCCAACGTTGTCTGTAGCATATTCTTTGTATAAACTTCTAGAGAAGTGCTCGTGACGTCCTTGATGTTGACTGTTGGCCGTTGCAATGTATGTACGATAGCTTGTACATACCAGCTCCTTGGGCAATACCACTTAACATCCAACGTTGTCTGTAGCATATTCTTTGTATAAACTTCTAGAGAAGTGCTCGTGACGTCCTTGATGTTGACTGTTGGCCGTTGCAATGTATGTACGATAGCTTGTACATACCAGCTCCTTGGGCAATACCACTTAACATCCAACGTTGTCTGTAGCATATTCTTTGTATAAACTTCTAGAGAAGTGCTCGTGACGTCCTTGATGTTGACTGTTGGCCGTTGCAATGTATGTACGATAGCTTGTACATACCAGCTCCTTGGGCAATACCACTTAACATCCAACGTTGTCTGTAGCATATTCTTTGTATAAACTTCTAGAGAAGTGCTCGTGACGTCCTTGATGTTGACTGTTGGCCGTTGCAATGTATGTACGATAGCTTGTACATACCAGCTCCTTGGGCAATACCACTTAACATCCAACGTTGTCTGTAGCATATTCTTTGTATAAACTTCTAGAGAAGTGCTCGTGACGTCCTTGATGTTGACTGTTGGCCGTTGCAATGTATGTACGATAGCTTGTACATACCAGCTCCTTGGGCAATACCACTTAACATCCAACGTTGTCTGTAGCATATTCTTTGTATAAACTTCTAGAGAAGTGCTCGTGACGTCCTTGATGTTGACTGTTGGCCGTTGCAATGTATGTACGATAGCTTGTACATACCAGCTCCTTGGGCAATACCACTTAACATCCAACGTCGTCTGTAGCATATTCTTTGTATAAACTTCTAGAGAAGTGCTCGTGACGTCCTTGATGTTGACTGTTGGCCGTTGCAATGTTTGTACGATAGCTTGTACATACCAGCTCCTTGGGCAATACCACTTAACATCCAACGTTGTCTGTAGCATATTCTTTGTATAAACTTCTAGAGAAGTGCTCGTGACGTCCTTGATGTTGACTGTTGGCCGTTGCAATGTATGTACGATAGCTTGTACATACCAGCTCCTTGGGCAATACCACTTAACATCCAACGTTGTCTGTAGCATATTCTTTGTATAAACTTCTAGAGAAGTGCTCGTGACGTCCTTGATGTTGACTGTTGGCCGTTGCAATGTATGTACGATAGCTTGTACATACCAGCTCCTTGGGCAATACCACTTAACATCCAACGTTGTCTGTAGCATATTCTTTGTATAAACTTCTAGAGAAGTGCTCGTGACGTCCTTGATGTTGACTGTTGGCCGTTGCAATGTATGTACGATAGCTTGTACATACCAGCTCCTTGGGCAATACCACTTAATATCCAACGTTGTCTGTAGCATATTCTTTGTATAAACTTCTAGAGAAGTGCTCGTGACGTCCTTGATGTTGACTGTTGGCCGTTGCAATGTATGTACGATAGCTTGTACATACCAGCTCCTTGGGCAATACCACTTAACATCCAACGTCGTCTGTAGCATATTCTTTGTATAAACTTCTAGAGAAGTGCTCGTGACGTCCTTGATGTTGACTGTTGGCCGTTGCAATGTATGTACGATAGCTTGTACATACCAGCTCCTTGGGCAATACCACTTAACATCCAACGTTGTCTGTAGCATATTCTTTGTATAAACTTCTAGAGAAGTGCTCGTGACGTCCTTGATGTTGACTGTTGGCCGTTGCAATGTATGTACGATAGCTTGCACATACCAGCTCCTTGGGCAATACCACTTAACATCCAACGTTGTCTGTAGCATATTCTTTGTATCAACTTCTAGAGAAGTGCTCGTGACGTCCTTGATGTTGACTGTTGGCCGTTGCAATGTATGTACGATAGCTTGTACATACCAGCTCCTTGGGCAATACCACTTAACATCCAACGTTGTCTGTAGCATATTCTTTGTATAAACTTCTAGAGAAGTGCTCGTGACGTCCTTGATGTTGACTGTTGGCCGTTGCAATGTATGTACGATAGCTTGTACATACCAGCTCCTTGGGCAATACCACTTAACATCCAACGTCGTCTGTAGCATATTCTTTGTATAAACTTCTAGAGAAGTGCTCGTGACGTCCTTGATGTTGACTGTTGGCCGTTGCAATGTATGTACGATAGCTTGTACATACCAGCTCCTTGGGCAATACCACTTAACATCCAACGTTGTCTGTAGCATATTCTTTGTATAAACTTCTAGAGAAGTGCTCGTGCCGTCCTTGATGTTGACTGTTGGCCGTTGCAATGTATGTACGATAGCTTGTACATACCAGCTCCTTGGGCAATACCACTTAACATCCAACGTTGTCTGTAGCATATTCTTTGTATAAACTTCTAGAGAAGTGCTCGTGACGTCCTTGATGTTGACTGTTGGCCGTTGCAATGTATGTACGATAGCTTGTACATACCAGCTCCTTGGGCAATACCACTTAACATCCAACGTTGTCTGTAGCATATTCTTTGTATAAACTTCTAGAGAAGTGCTCGTGACGTCCTTGATGTTGACTGTTGGCCGTTGCAATGTATGTACGATAGCTTGTACATACCAGCTCCTTGGGCAATACCACTTAATATCCAACGTTGTCTGTAGCATATTCTTTGTATAAACTTCTAGAGAAGTGCTCGTGACGTCCTTGATGTTGACTGTTGGCCGTTGCAATGTATGTACGATAGCTTGTACATACCAGCTCCTTGGGCAATACCACTTAACATCCAACGTCGTCTGTAGCATATTCTTTGTATAAACTTCTAGAGAAGTGCTCGTGACGTCCTTGATGTTGACTGTTGGCCGTTGCAATGTATGTACGATAGCTTGTACATACCAGCTCCTTGGGCAATACCACTTAACATCCAACGTTGTCTGTAGCATATTCTTTGTATAAACTTCTAGAGAAGTGCTCGTGACGTCCTTGATGTTGACTGTTGGCCGTTGCAATGTATGTACGATAGCTTGCACATACCAGCTCCTTGGGCAATACCACTTAACATCCAACGTTGTCTGTAGCATATTCTTTGTATCAACTTCTAGAGAAGTGCTCGTGACGTCCTTCATGTTGACTGTTGGCCGTTGCAATGTATGTACGATAGCTTGTACATACCAGCTCCTTGGGCAATACCACTTAACATCCAACGTTGTCTGTAGCATATTCTTTGTATCAACTTCTAGAGAAGTGCTCGTGACGTCCTTGATGTTGACTGTTGGCCGTTGCAATGTATGTACGATAGCTTGTACATACCAGCTCCTTGGGCAATACCACTTAACATCCAACGTCGTCTGTAGCATATTCTTTGTATAAACTTCTAGAGAAGTGCTCGTGACGTCCTTGATGTTGACTGTTGGCCGTTGCAATGTATGTACGATAGCTTGTACATACCAGCTCCTTGGGCAATACCACTTAACATCCAACGTTGTCTGTAGCATATTCTTTGTATCAACTTCTAGAGAAGTGCTCGTGACGTCCTTGATGTTGACTGTTGGCCGTTGCAATGTATGTACGATAGCTTGCACATACCAGCTCCTTGGGCAATACCACTTAACATCCAACGTTGTCTGTAGCATATTCTTTGTATCAACTTCTAGAGAAGTGCTCGTGACGTCCTTGATGTTGACTGTTGGCCGTTGCAATGTATGTACGATAGCTTGTACATACCAGCTCCTTGGGCAATACCACTTAACATCCAACGTCGTCTGTAGCATATTCTTTGTATCAACTTCTAGAGAAGTGCTCGTGACGTCCTTGATGTTGACTGTTGGCCGTTGCAATGTATGTACGATAGCTTGTACATACCAGCTCCTTGGGCAATACCACTTAACATCCAACGTTGTCTGTAGCATATTCTTTGTATCAACTTCTAGAGAAGTGCTCGTGACGTCCTTGATGTTGACTGTTGGCCGTTGCAATGTATGTACGATAGCTTGTACATACCAGCTCCTTGGGCAATACCACTTAACATCCAACGTCGTCTGTAGCATATTCTTTGTATCAACTTCTAGAGAAGTGCTCGTGACGTCCTTGATGTTGACTGTTGGCCGTTGCAATGTATGTACGATAGCTTGTACATACCAGCTCCTTGGGCAATACCACTTAACATCCAACGTTGTCTGTAGCATATTCTTTGTATAAACTTCTAGAGAAGTGCTCGTGACGTCCTTGATGTTGACTGTTGGCCGTTGCAATGTATGTACGATAGCTTGTACATACCAGCTCCTTGGGCAATACCACTTAACATCCAACGTTGTCTGTAGCATATTCTTTGTATTAACTTCTAGAGAAGTGCTCGTGACGTCCTTGATGTTGACTGTTGGCCGTTGCAATGTATGTACGATAGCTTGTACATACCAGCTCCTTGGGCAATACCACTTAACATCCAACGTTGTCTGTAGCATATTCTTTCTATCAACTTCTAGAGAAGTGCTCGTGACGTCCTTGATGTTGACTGTTGGCCGTTGCAATGTATGTACGATAGCTTGTACATACCAGCTCCTTGGGCAATACCACTTAACATCCAACCTATTAATATATATTCTTCTAGCGATACACTTCTTATTTTTAAACATTTGTATTAACTCATAAGATTTACAAATTTGCACTGTGTATTTCAAAAAGGAACAAACACAACAGTTATTATTTTTAAAGAAAATGTTAACTATAAAAGATAATTTCGTTTTATTTTTAGATTCAGTCATGCGGTTATTTGGAAAATAATGTTAATAACAGTATAAAAATCTTTAACACTGAAGACGCTCTGGATTCTAGTTGCACGTAACAGAAGACGCAAAATTACGTTACAGTTGATGATGTCAGAGTTGCAAAACAACGTTTTCACTACTTAAAAGGGATTGTCACATAACTATTAATTGGGTAATTTAATAATCAACTATGACGAGCTGTCCCCACATGCACGTTTACTTTTCCTCCGGGGAACGGTTGACCCCCCCCCCAAGCACGTTCACTTTACCTTCACAAAATGCCCCCCTCCCAAGCACGATCACATTTCCTCCACAGAATTGTTGTACCCCAAGCACGAGGACTTTACCTCCTCAGGAGGGTTGTCCCCCTTAGTACGTTCATTTTTCCGCCACAGAAAATATGCTCCCCAAGTGCGTTAAGTTTCCCTCCACAGAATAGTTGTCCCCCCCCCAAACATTTTCACTCTACCTCCTCCGAATGACTGTTTCCCTAAGCACTCTCACTTTCCCTCCACAGAATAGTTGTCTCCCCAAACATTTTCACTCTACCTCCTCCGAATGACTGTTCCCCTAAGCACTTTCACTTTTCCTCCACAGAATAGTTTCTCCCCAAACATTTTCACTCTACCTCCTCCGAATGACTGTTCCCCTAAGCACTTTCACTTTTCCTCCACAGAATAGTTTCTCCCCAAACATTTTCACTCTACCTCCTCCGAATGACTGTTCCTCTAAGCACTTTCACTTTTCCTGAACAGAATGGTTGTTCTCTCACGTACGCTCTCTTTGCCTCCACAGAACGGCTGTTACCCCAAGTAAAGCCGTTACGTAATCCTTAACTTTAAATAATTTGTCATTCTTTGATAAACGATTCTTAATGAAATGTAAACTTTATCAAAAGGTGGTGCACCGCAAAAGATAACCCAATTCACTAGCGCCAGTCGGACAGGCCGTTAGTGTACGTGTGTGCGCGTGTGTGCACAATACCTTACTATCAACAAACAACAATGGCAAAGATAAGATAGCTTCAATGCCGCTTTTTAAAGTCTATGATTATACTAGTTCCAAGAAATTGTTATATTCTCGTTCAGTATTCCCTCACGCAATGGGAAAAGGTTTTAATTTTGTTGGGAAAAACTAGTCGATGACTGATTGTTCGTGAAACATTTTCCTTTATTAACGCCGCATTTAATCCTGTGTTTTAAAGGTTTCAAGTTTTAAAATTTTTAAAAAATATATATATATGTTTAGAATCTATTAAATTATATAGTTTAAATAATTAACTATAAATTTGTTAATCTATTTAAAACAAAAACTGTTTAGACCTTTACTAACAGATTCATTATTCGCACAACCATTAAAACAATTACTATGACATTGCAGTTCAAAGATATTCTATTTGAATTATTTATGTGCTTCGATTATAATTTCTTGTATACATTTCTACCCTTTTTTTTGTAAAACAAAAAAAATTCTTATAAAAAGGTTTTATGAGGGAATACTGAAATTCTAAGTTTAAGATCTGTAGGAGTTATTCTTGTGTTATGATGCACTCAGTGAAATCACCAACACTATTTTTACGGTGATGTGTCTCTCTAATGATCTAAATTTAAAATACACGTAGAAGTTCAACATCTATGTGTATTTATACTGGCCGTGCTAAGGGGAAATCCATGTACTATATGAATTTAAATTAAACCTCTCTCACAACGCTTGATAGAATGGCCGTAGAATTGAGTGAACCTATTGGTAACAGGACATAATTGAAGTTTATTCAATTGAATGTAATGCATTTCAAACTACTAGTACATTCCTTAACGCAAATAAATCGATTCTTTTTATAACTACGATTAAATTGTGTAGTTTATTCCTTAACACAAGAAGATGGATTTTATTTTAAAGAAGGACTACTGCCAAAAATGTGTAAGGAGTTGAATTTTATACTCCATTACGTTCGGTGAACCTTAATCAAACACTTTAACAATGTTAAAATTATTGATTTAAAATGTGTACTCATAGAATCCAAATTACAAGAGTTTCTAATATCTTGTAAAAAATGAGGTATAAGTTATGTTATACAAAGAATAGCTGAGTATAATTTGATCAAACAATTGTTGCCTAAACATGAAGACAAACTAAATTAACCGTCGCGACTAATAACAACTCCATGTTTCATAGCAACAATAACGTCTATACCATCTTTATTCTAAATAGATTAAAATATCTCTCTGTAAAATGTAAAATATTTTAATAAAGAACATAATCCCGACCTGAGTAGTGAGTAATCCAATACCTGGAACATTGGGATAGCTTAGACGTACAAGAAACTGCCTGCAAGCACTATTTTCGCTGGTCCCAGCGTTCTGCAGCGCCCAGTTCACGCCACTTCACTTGGCCAATAGCAGGCATTCGCTCTGATAATATCGCAGACAACACAATTCCACCAAGATCGGGCGGGTTCAGTAATTGATTTTATTTTCTATCAAACCAAACAGTGACTGATATTAGTTGGGTTGATTAAATAAACGGATCCTGGTGCTAATAAGCTCCTAAATATCCGAAACTCGACCTATAAAACTAGTTTTTACAATCCCCTATATACCTTTTACTAACAAAAATGATTTTTTTTCAGAGACTTCATTCTAATGGCAAACTAGTTTGCATCTATTGTATTTCAGAAATGCAAAACAAATTTCAATGTGTCAAAATAAATATGTAATTTTACTTAACATAAAATCAAAGTTAAATTCGGAAATAATAGGCCTATAATTCAAATTATATTGGTATTTAAATCTTATAATAATTTTGTACAGTTACCAAGAGATGGGGCTTCATTAGAAACTGTAATATAATCAATTATATTCTCCTCAATGGAACAGTGCTGGAGAAAAATATAGTCAAGAGGCAATCCGACAGAAAGGGTAACTTATAGTCAAGGGGCAATCCGACAGAAAGGGTAACTTATAGTCAAGGGGCAATCCGACAGAAAGGGTAACTTATAGTCAAGGGGCAATCCGACAGAAAGGGTAACTTATAGTCAAGGGGCAATCCGACAGAAAGGGTAACTTATAGTCAAGGGGCAATCCGACAGAAAGGGTAACTTATAGTCAAGGGGCAATCCGACAGAAATGGTAACTTATAGTCAAGGGGCAATCCGACAGAAAGGGTAACTTATAGTCAAGGGGCAATCCGACAGAAATGGTAACTTATAGTCAAGGGGCAATCCGACAGAAAGGGTAACTTATAGTCAAGGGGCAATCCGGCAGAAAGGGTAACTTATAGTCAAGGGGCAATCCGACAGAAAGGGTAACTTATAGTCAAGGGGAAATCCGACAGAAAGGGTAACTTATAGTCAAGGGGCAGTCCGACAGAAAGGGTAACTTATAGTCAAGGGGCAATCCGACAGAAAGGGTAACTTATAGTCAAGGGGCAATCCGACAGAAAGGGTAACTTATAGTCAAGGGGCAATCCGACAGAAAGGGCAACTTATAGTCAAGGGGCAATCCGACAGAAAGGGCAACTTATAGTCAAGGGGCAATCCGACAGAAAGGGTAACTTATAGTCAAGGGGCAATCCGACAGAAAGGGTAACTTATAGTCAAGGGGCAATCCGACAGAAATGGTAACTTATAGTCAAGGGGCAGTCCGACAGAAAGGGTAACTTATAGTCAAGGGGCAATCCGACAGAAAGGG
>JBAIZL010000010.1:23029327-23066827 GCA_036971475.1 Prosapia bicincta
TATCAAACATACATTTTTTTTTTAGTCATTAGGCTGACAAATGTTTTTGACGAATTTATTATTTAAAGTTATTATGCAAAAAAATTAATGTAAAAATACCTGTTATATAATTTAAAACTGTAATGGTTTTATTTTGATATAGTTTTGTTGATAATGTATAATCAATGCCAGTCATCTGTTGCTGCTCAAGTCTTATGAATGGCAATAGGTTTCTGTGAATGGCCAAACGTCGATTTTAAAAGGTACAAATTAAATAAATACTTGTTATTTATGTTATTTGTTCAGGACCTATGAGAGTCCTTAATTTAGGCGAACATATCCTCCATAGGTTAACTAAACATTACTATACTGCGGCGGTCGTAGGCTTATTAGAACAGTGGTTCCCAACTCGCAGATGTTAGCAGATCGCTTAGCCTCAAAGTAAATGGCCACCGTCCACCAATAATACCTGTATTAAGACATGATATACCTATATGCAGAATATATATGTATATATTCCTATATGCTGTATCCTTATTCAAAGGTGATGAAACAAAACAACTTTTCAAAAACAAACTATAATTATTACGAGACTGTTATAATCACGGACGAGGACTACATTGTACATCACGAGAAGCATAAACATTTTAAACATAAATCGTCTGTTAAAGAAATATAGATAACAAAAATGGCAAACAAAATTTACCTCATTTTTCAGTGTAACTTTCGTACGTTACTTTTTTTTGGCAAGTTTAGGACGTCTTAGGAAGTGTTTACACTTTATATTGTTATTGAAAGCTAGTTTCTTACACAGCAAAATCATTATGATTGCGTTACGGTAGAGTAACAATGATTACGTTCAGGTAATTAGGATAAATCGAAAAATGTCTGTTATTCATCAGCAGGAATGTATTTACTTAACCTTGTTTAATAAAATCGTAATTGTGAATTTTCATTTTATATAAGCAGTCGCCGTACTCTCCAGCAACGAGGTTCTCTCGGATCACCGATGCTTCCCTGACCTCCAGTTGGATAACAATGTACTATATCATAGATTTAGTTCGGATTGATGCTGCTTAGGCAGTAGCATGAATGTAACTTTTAATACTGATGCAAACACTTTGTAAAATCCGACCCGAGGCTAAGATTCTTTCCACAATTTGGCACGTCCGTCAGACCTTACGCCAATATCTATCTCCTAGATTTAACTAATTACACGGTACTTCCAATAGTCCTATTTAACAGCTGCAATTACTTTACACACTTCTCACGACTTCGCTAATAAATATGAGGTATTTTAATTCCCGATTCCATCTTAAGTTTATAATAGTCGACTTTCACCAGGCACGTGAAACCTTGCGTTCGACGTTCAACGGCCTGGTAATGCTTAGACCGCGCTTATGTCTCATTGGTCATTCGAGAGGGTTTCCTTCAAACTTAGGTAATAGAACATAAAGTTTCCACAAAATTAACACAAGTCAAACACACTTTAGCTGATGAAAGCCAATCAGTAATAATTGTACAAATTTACATTTTTAATACAAGACAGTAATTGCATTAATTAATTACAACTTAGCAGAAATAAACAGGAAGTAACTCGATTACGAAATGATACTCGTGCTAAATATTGGTTCACATTCATGATAAATGAATTGGTACCGAATTATTGAAAGTACAGCCAAATGTATGGATAATACAGGTTCATGCACTTCACGTTAGATAATACAAAAGTTATTGCTAGCAAACCTGTCTGTATTTGCAGTTACTCTTTTGGTTTACCTGTGAACTGTTCATCCCTTATCTTTCTCTCTCTCCCTCAACCCCTTAATCTAACTCGTGAGATATAGCCCCATACGTCTCTTATTTTGTAATCGTACAATTTTTTTAAATTTTAGAAAAACCTAGCGTTAATATTCTAGACAACTAATTGAATCAACGGAAACGGGATTAATGAATTGACCAAATATTGTTCAGTTAATTCTGAACACAGAAATGTAAATAACTTTGTGTGAACTAAAAAATTATTTCTAAAAAACTATTTTAGAACAGTTACTTGTTCTTAGTACAGAAACATACAAAATCCTGTGTTTCTATAAAGCAACCTTACTAAAATTGATTGCAAATAGGAAATATTTCGAAATAAGACGGATCAAATGCCGGATCAATAAACGAGTCGAACGTAAATATTAATTGTTGACATTAAACATTTTAAGGAAATCTCAACATAGAGGTTCCTAAAGAAATAATTCTCCGCGATATTTTCTTTAAAACATTTATTTCTTCATACCAACCACTTAAACAAAAATCCCAAAAACCTTAGCTATTAAAAAGTAAAAACAGTTAAAAAAACCTTAATTTTTAATTTCTCAATTAAATTGGCATAGAAGGTACAGTTGTGAAATCAGTAACATTTTTATGACGTGTTAGCGATATACATATATATATATAATAATCTATATAATCTATCTATCTATATATATCTATGTATATATATATATATATATATATATATATATATATATATATATATATGCTGATTCCATCACAGACAGAAAAATATGATAAACTGTTATTATCTGGAGTAGATCCGTTCATTCTGCAGTGCATAAATTCGCAGTTCCGACGTTTCGCTAGAATCTCATCTAGCATTGATGAGGTGAACCCAACAACAGTTGAAGAGCGAGTTGGGACGTTGAACAACAGTCTCTCTCTCTTCATTTGTTGTTGGGTTCACCTCGTCAATGCTAGATGAGATTCTAGCGAAACGTCGGAACTGCGAATTTATGCACTGCAGAATGAACGGATGTACTCCAGATAATTACTATTCATCATCATCATCATCATCATCATATATATATATATATATATATATATATATATATATATATATATATATATATGATATTATAAGAATAAATAAGAATAATATATAAATATTATAAGATATATATATATATATAAATATATATATATATATATATATATATATATATATATATATATATATATAATGTAAGATTGTTTTAACTGCTTTCAACTTGCGCAGTTGAGGTTTATACTATATTGTTTGCATTATAAAGCACTCTTCTGTGATCACTCTTTACTATCATATAGATAAAAGTATGTGACACCAAGTACGTTATTATACAACACAAACTATTCAACGAATCTGGCAACGGACTGACGTCTTACTACACTGACACACAGGACAGATGTGATCGGGTTTACATCTGTGCTAACATGGAACAGACATGCGTGGGCTAATATTCAAGGTCCACAAGGTAGACGCACTTCGAGCCTCTCAAGTCATATTTACAACGGAATTTCATTCAAATAATACTTAATGTTAATGAAGTACAATTACAGGTAATAAGTTACGCCTGCTAACAGCTTATAATTATTATTTTTATTTTAAACGATTAAGAATTTTAAACAAATAATATTTGCTGTGTATCAAAATCCCTATTTAGACAAAACTCTACGTCTCTTTTATTTTTTTAGGAAAATATATTCTTTTCGATAACATACCAATTCTACCCTGATATAAAAACAACCTACATAAATTTAAGAGTTTTCATTAGGAACCACTTTTTAACCCATACTCCCGCTCCAACAGAAAACAGTTGAAGCCCTCAAAATGTATGTGCGCATGACCTAACCTATATTTTGTATTCCAGTAGACGATTAAAACAGCTGTCGAGCCCAGTAGGGCCAACAATATAACGTGTCCAACATCTGACATACTCACGCTCGCGTTGTAGACGATTAAAACAGCTGTCGAGCCCAGTAGGGCCTACAATATAACGTGTCCAACATCTGACATACTCACGCTTGCGTTGTAGACGATTAAAACAGCTGTCGAGCCCAGTAGGGCCTACAATATAACGTGTCCAACATCTGACATACTCACGCTTGCGTTGTAGACGATTAAAACAGCTGTCGAGCCCAGTAGGGCCTACAATATAACGTGTCCAACATCTGACATACTCACGCTTGCGTTGTAGACGATTAAAACAGCTGTCGAGCCCAGTAGGGCCTACAATATAACGTGTCCAACATCTGACATACTCACGCTTGCGTTGTAGACGATTAAAACAGCTGTCGAGCCCAGTAGGGCCAACAATATAACGTGTCCAACATCTGACATACTCACGCTCGCGTTGTAGACGATTAAAACAGCTGTCGAGCCCAGTAGGGCCTACAATATAACGTGTCCAACATCTGACATACTCACGCTTGCGTTGTAGACGATTAAAACAGCTGTCGAGCCCAGTAGGGCCTACAATATAACGTGTCCAACATCTGACATACTCACGCTCGCGTTGTAGACGATTAAAACAGCTGTCGAGCCCAGTAGGGCCAACAATATAACGTGTCCAACATCTGACATACTCACGCTCGCGTTGTAGACGATTAAAACAGCTGTCGAGCCCAGTAGGGCCAACAATATAACGTGTCCAACATCTGACATACTCACGCTCGCGTTGTAGATGATAAAAAACTGGGGTTGCACATCAGACCGCCTAATAGAGGTTCGATTCAACTTAACCGGCACGGATTGGCTGCTCAATAAATCTTGCACGCTGCCAGATGGTGACTTGAAGTGTCCGTGCAGGAATTAGTGGAAGGAGGATATAATCCAGCGGTGAATGATATACAGAAGTGTTTGCGGTCTTGCTGCCAGGATAGACAGTTTTATTTCAGTGGTATTTAAAATATTTTGCCAAAATTATCTCGGAAAGAAATATAACAGCTGCACAGTTAAGTTGACAATATAACACCAGATAACTGAATTTTACCTAAAAACGTTCAGAATCTTTACTTTGAATATTGGTTCTAGCTCGGACTTTGATACTGTTAAAAGGTGGCTCAAGAGATACTCGACATATCAGCTAGAAGACAAAGGGAGCTCCTAGTACGTTCAAACCAATACAAGCAACTCTGACAGAAGAGCTGTGAAGATTATTCATTCTTCGAGAGCCTTGCAGCAAGATGAGATTCCTCTGCATAAATAATTGTCCTAATAATTCTGCATAGAGATCATTGGAATCAAAGTAGTTTTGCAATAATATTGCTGAAAATATAGAGTTGCAATAAAAAGCTGTTAGTGTCGTTATTTATTAATGATGACCTAATTAATTTTTCTTTTCTCCAGTTTTATTCCGTCATCTTCAATGAGACTGGGTCTACATCAATACATCTCTACCATACCTACCTGTTACATAGTATGTATGATGTGTCCTGTCTTTTAGATCCAGGCTGGTCCGAATGTACTTTATCACTTGCAGCCGACAGTAGCTATTTCCTTATGAGTGATGCTACTAGCATCCCCATTAAGTAAATTACCTTTCTTATCTTAATCACAATTTAAATCGAATATTTGAAAAATTACGTGAAAATATAAGGAGACCAAATACGACATTATTTGGGTTGTTTCAGTCCTCAACCTAGATGAAGGAAAGTGTTTACGCGGCACACCTTTCAGAATAGATCTTCCTGGATGAACACGAATACAAGCTTCAAAGTACGTATGCATTACTAGAGTAACGATCACCTGAATGTGGAAGCCTTAGTTGTAATGTCAAAGTAAAGGTCCAGCTTGCAGCAGTGAGCAATTCAAATGTCTAACGTACAATAAAATATTGTCAACACTATCTGTTATACATGATATAAGATGCACGGGGGAATCTGAACACTAAAGAATCCTGTCCATCCTGAAGCAACGCAAAGAAAACACATAATCAATCTTTCGTCTGAAGACAAATGAGAAGTAGGTTATTTGTTACATCCGAAAGATTGTCTACTATATTCCAACCCTTGTTTACAAACAGGAAGTCCTGTGAGGATACTCTATATACGTTGGATTGGAGTTAGTTGTAAAAGGCCGTAAGGAGTTGAATGACAGCTTGTACTTCTGTTATTCGAGCTTGAGATAGTGTGATATTATTTGTACAGCATAGAAAGATTAAATCTACGCCTATGGGTAACAGATTCAAACTATGTACATCTGTGTAACACGAAAAGTATTATAACCTAACATTGATATTTGTACAGAATAGCAAGATTAAATCTACGCCTATGAGTAACAGATTCAAACTATGTACATCAGTGTAACACGAAAAGTATTATAACCTAACATTGATATTTGTACAGAATAGCAAGATTAAATCTACGCCTATGAGTAATAGATTCAAACTATGTACATCTGTGTAACACGAAAAGTATTATAACCTAACATTGATATTTGTACAGAATAGCAAGATTAAATCTACGCCTATGAGTAACAGATTCAAACTATGTACATCTGTGTAACACGAAAAGTATTATAACCTAACATTGATATTTGTGCACATAGGACTAAGTTAATTTGAACCTAAAAACCTACAATAAGTTGCTAATAAATTGGCTTTGTTATTATTCTGAAAAACAATTATAAGTGAGTAGTTTTATAATAAACTATTCAATGATTCAAACAATATTAATGCTCTCGAATTTGTAATCTTTCAGAATAATGCATATTCGAAAAAACCGAATTGCAAAACCGACAAAAATATTGCGTAGGCGTGACGTAATATGAATCAGCATGGGTCGTAAAACCCAATTCCTAACTTTTATGAACTTGTGATTTATCGCCCTACTTTATATTTATTAGTTTATATTTGTGTTCGGATGGAAAAACTGAAGTGGTGTTGTGGAATGTTCAGACTTGTACAGCTCTCTTGGCTTGTATTCTTTATATTACTGGAGATTCAGTAATCCTAGAGGCAACCTAGTAAACTTGGATGAGTAAGCTAGTAAGCTCAATTGTGCTATCGATATTTAGACTGAGTTTGCATCATAAAAAGTCGGTTTCCATATTACCTTTGCTCATAAGCTAAGGTCATTTCTATAAAGATCCAATATATAACATTATATATATATTTATATAAATATTCATTTACTTTGGTAGTGCATTGAAATGTATATCGATGTAATTACGAATAAATAGACCGTCGTTACGGTTTCAACTACATACACTCGATACGATACCATAAGTTACGTCACCATGATTATCTTTGGGATCTAGATTACTTTTAAAGGCATTGTACATTAATAATGTAATTGCATTGGGTTAAATTGTCTGAGGCACTTTTATTGATTTTAACGAACCTAATTAAAAGATTATAGGACGGTGAGTGCCAAGTTTTAATTTCCCTTTGTTAGAGACAATAGTGTGAGGGTTACAACAATTAAGTAAACACGACATGCTTTTTGTAATCGTAGCCTCTCTCTCTCTCTCTCTCTCTCTCTCTCTCTCTCTCTCTCTCTCTCTCTCTCTCTCTCTCTCTCTCTCTCTCTCTCTCTCTCTCTAGTGTGAGGGTTACAATAATTAAGTAAATACGACATGCTTTTTGTAATCGTAGCCTCTCTCTCTCTCTCTCTCTCTCTCTATATATATATATATATATATATATATATATATATATATAGAGAGAGAGAGAGAGAGAGAGAGAGAGAGATCTAATTCAGGGAAGCATACCCACACTGCTTCCCCCGCACGTTATCAGGAAAGATCTAATTCTGCTTTCCCCGCACGTTATCAGGAAAGATCTAATTCTGCTTCCCCCGCACGTTATCAGGAAAGATATAATTCTGCTTTCCCCGCACGTTATCAGGTAAGATCTAATTCTGCTACCCCACACGTTATCAGGAAAGATCTAATTCTGCTTTCCCCGCACGTTATCAGGAAAGATCTAATTCTGCTTCCCCCGCACGTTATCAGGAAAGGTCTAATTCTGCTTCTCCCGCACGTTATCAGGGAAGATCTAATTCTGCTTCCCCCGCACGTTATCAGGAAAGATCTAATTCTGCTTCTCCCGCACGTTATCAGGAAAGATCTAATTCTGCTACCCCGCACGTTATCAGGGAAAATCTAATTCTCCTTTCCCCGCACGTTATCAGGGAAGATATAATTCTGCTTTCCCCGCACGTTATGATTTTCATAAATTTCATTCGTTTTTGATAAATCTAAAATACCCATTGGTTCTTGATAATGTTTTTCCCTGAACCGATCTTTTTGTAATTTGAGGCCATCAGTCAGTATTACAGGAAGCTACTTCCATGGCCTCTGAAAAATAATCAAGTATAGTAAATGATTCACTTGGTGAAGGCAGAGAGAACAGATCTGTTAATCTGGAATACAGGGATGATCATGTGGATACTCTTAGTCGGAATCATGGGGAGTATCTCATTACAGCTCCGTTTAGGAAGAAACCTTAAGAGAAACAGGTGGAAAATAAAAGATGGATTAAGGAAGAGACACAGGCGTAAGGGTTCCCTAGCTCTGAGACTCTGTATAAAATATGGCATCGCACGGGCAGCCCGTGTACTTACAGTAGACTAACCGGAATAAAATAGAGGTGTAAAGACGATGTTGTGATCGACCGTGTGAATAACACCTTGGGAAACCCCAAAGACAGACTCAGACAGACCAGAGTATCGATTACATCGAAACACAGTGGCTACGAATGACTGACCAGCTTTAACCGATCAGGCATCGAGCCGCTCAGATATCAGCTTACACTGTGTGCATTGAGTCGTAGATCTAAAAATTCCAGTCATGTTGGCATTCTTCATAATAACAATGAAGCGCTAGTTTTTCTCCTTGGGGCCGCTCGGGAAATATCTAAAATTGAGCAATGACTGGCACCCAATTCAGGGGATATTTTTGTCCTTGACAATTCTAATAATATCCCACCAACTGTATAACCCATACAGCGAATTTTAATGGAAAATAATTCGTTCATTCTATATAGAGAAGATATATTTCAAGGATTCAATCCTACACACTTGCACGATGATTGACCCAGACAAGGGGAGTTTTTTAGCCACCCTAATCCCACCTATAATTGACCGTCAGTTACACATATCTAACGAGCGTTAACCTCCTTCATGTAATACTGGCCATAAAAACTATATAATAATTTTAATGTTACAATAGCAACACATTTCTTTTCTTTGCCCTTATCACTCACACTTTAATATACTTAAACAAGAATCTTACTTGGTATTTTTGCGAGTCCACTTTCGAGAGCTATATTACTGTGTTCTCAGTTTCCAGCATTAAGCGTTAATGTCGTGGGAGATACTAATGTGAGAGATAAAGTTCTTTAAGAGAAATCAAAAATTTAAAAACATGTTTTCCTATAAAACTTACGAAAAACAATAAACTTTGATTTTATTATCAGTAAAATAACTAATGCATGTTTAGCTTATTATTTGATAACCGTAGCCTTAGCCTAACTTTATTTATCAATAAAATGAAAATATTCTAGTGAACCCTTAAGAGATAGGTTTATTTATCAATAAAATGGAAATATTCTAGTGAACCCTTAAGAGATAACTTTATTTATCAATAAAATGGAAATATTCTAGGGAACCCTTAAGAGATAACTTTATTTATCAATAAAATGGAAATATTCTAGGGAACCCTTAGGAGATATTTTTATTTATCAATAAAATGAAAATATTCTAGTGAACCCTTAAGAGATAACTTTATTTATCAATAAAATGGAAATATTCTAGGGAACCCTTAGGAGATATTTTTATTTATCAATAAAATGAAAATATTCTAGTGAACCCTTAAGAGATAACTTTATTTATCAATAAAATGGAAATATTCTAGGGAACCCTTAGGAGATATTTTTATTTATCAATAAAATGAAAATATTCTAGTGAACCCTTAAGAGATAACTTTATTTATCAATAAAATGGAAATATTCTAGGGAACCCTTAGGAGATATTTTTATTTATCAATAAAATGAAAATATTCTAGTGAACCCTTAAGAGATAACTTTATTTATCAATAAAATGGAAATATTCTAGGGAACCCTTAGGAGATATTTTTATTTATCAATAAAATGAAAATATTCTAGTGAACCCTTAAGAGATAACTTTATTTATCAATAAAATGAAAATATTCTAGGGAACCCTTAGGAGATATTTTTATTTATCAATAAAATGAAAATATTCTAGTGAACCCTTAAGAGATAACTTTATTTATCAATAAAATGGAAATATTCTAGGGAACCCTTAGGAGATATTTTTATTTATCAATAAAATGAAAATATTCTAGTGAACCCTTAAGAGATAACTTTATTTATCAATAAAATGGAAATATTCTAGGGAACCCTTAGGAGATATTTTTATTTATCAATAAAATGAAAATATTCTAGTGAACCCTTAGGAGATATTTTTATTTATCAATAAAATGAAAATATTCTAGGGAACCCTTAAGAGATAACTTTATTCATCAATAAAATGGAAATATTCTAGGGAACCCTTAGGAGATATTTTTATTTATCAATAAAATGAAAATATTCTAGGGAACCCTTAAGAGATAACTTTATTCATCAATAAAATGGAAATATTCTAGGGAACCCTTAGGAGATATTTTTATTTATCAATAAAATGAAAATATTCTAGGGAACCCTTAAGAGATAACTTTATTCATCAATAAAATGGAAATATTCTAGGGAACCCTTAGGAGATATTTTTATTTATCAATAAAATGAAAATATTCTAGGGAACCCTTAAGAGATAACTTTATTTATCAATAAAATGGAAATATTCTAGGGAACCCTTAGGAGATATTTTTATTTATCAATAAAATGAAAATATTCTAGGGAACCCTTAAGAGATAACTTTATTTATCAATAAAATGGAAATATTCTAGGGAACCCTTAGGAGATATTTTTATTTATCAATAAAATGAAAATATTCTAGGGAACCCTTAAGAGATAACTTTATTTATCAATAAAATGGAAATACTCTAGGGAACCCTTAGGAGATATTTTTATTTATCAATAAAATGAAAATATTCTAGGGAACCCTTAGGAGATATTTTTATTTATCAATAAAATGAAAATATTCTAGTGAACCCTTAAGAGATAACTTACTCGGGCAATTTCTATTTAATCAACGTCAACATTTCAACCATACATAGTCGTTATTCTTTTCGAGAAGAACATTCTACAAATATCGATATTACATTTACAAAGTCAAGTTGTAAATTGACTTTAAACTTAAACTCAACTTTTAAGACTTCAATTCTTAATGTATTCATTTTCATTTCTGTTAAGAATATTTCCATATATTTGAGTAAACTTTCCTACCTTTTCTAACATTATAATATTTTCCTCTGTTGACGCGTTTCGGAGTGACTTCATCGTACTTCTAAGAAAAAAAAATACAATTCAAGTTTTGAAAATGGAGCTACTCCGAAACGCGTCAACAGAGGAAAATATTGTAATGTTAGGAGAGGCAGAAAACTGTATTCAAATATACATGACTTTGTTTATGTTAAATTTATAAATATACCATTTTCAAGCTTTCACTTTGTAAATTTACGCCTGCTATTAAAATGCTCTAACCTTGAAAAGGGCCACGGAATATTCTAGATATGGTTGAAAAATTGACGATTAAATAAAAACTCCCTAAGAAAATTTGGTGACAATTCATTAAAACTCTTTCTGTTGTTTAATTGTACGGCTTTGAAATCATGAAATTTGATTTATTTATAGAGTTACGTAATAATCTATGAATAATTTTATACAAAATATTTGCAACACTGGACAACTGGCTATCGATTGAGAAATTTGATTAAGAAATATATAAAGTCAAGTCTTTAATACAATACAGTAGTTAGGGCGAGCAGTACCATTGATTATCAGTTAAATGCTGATTGCTCTTTGAATTCGAATGTATATATCTGTAAATTATTCCATGAACGTCAATGTAACGTACATGTGTTTCGGCAAGCGTGCAATTACAGCTGATGGTATCAGGCTGCAGAGCTGCCAATAGCAAAGTGCCAAGGACAGATAAAACCTGTGTGTGTACACCACGTTCTGTTTACGTTACAATGTTCAAGTCCAGACATATTTACTATGTGATCTAACAGCTAATATTACGAGATATATAGCCTTGACAGTAGCCTGCACAGATCAACTTGAAAAATAAGAATTTAAAGCTACAAAAATATGTAATAATATTCTAAAAGTTAGTTAACAGTTCATCGAGTTTTAAATTAAAAAATTTGTGAAATTGAAATAAATATATTTACATAAATTGTATGTGTGGGAAACATACACACACACGAGCGCGCACGCGCACACACACATACAAACGCGCGCACACGCACACAAACCCACACACACACACACAAAGACACACACACAACACTCACACACACACGCACAAATACTCAGAGAGTTTTGGTTGTTTTTCATTCCTATGGCAAACAATTTCCAATTAGTGTGACCTTTAACTATTGATTGACAAATAGAATTAGAATTTTATTTATGTTCTGGAAATAGTTTCCACAAATTTTCTTTAGCACCTCTAAGAATGAGATTTATTTTTCTATAACATTTTTAATCTTTTTAAGTGTAGTATATAGATTTATTTGCAAGAAATAACTGTTAAATTATAATTAGAATATACTTCAATGTAATTTAATATTGTAATTTATTCATTTAACGAAATGTTTAATTTTTTGTTTTTATTTCTCATAAAGTTGTTCTATTTAAAATATAATTCCAAGCGAACTGTACAAAGTGTTAAAAAAACTAGAAATCCATAGTTTACATTTTAAACTTATAAAAAATGTAAAAATTATTTTATAAACTAACTTTTTCAATTCTTTTTATATTAGCTTAAACTCTCCTCATATATATATATATATATATCGTACAAATTTTCAATTGTTTGTAAAATACGTTTTCATCCATCGAATCAAGTTCAAATACATTTTTTAAACCTATGGTGGATGACAATTGATGTTATTCAAATATTTATTCATTAATAAGTTTTAAAAATTTGATGTCCTCGGTCGGATTTGAACTGAGGAGCTACTTGATAAAATCCATCAGACTGGCACTGAGCCAGTTTCCCCATAGCTAGACATCAATTACTAAGAGACGTATATGATTTTATATGAGACGTTTCCTTGCAGTAGCGAAGCTATACAAGAGATGAATAGAATGAGAAGTTATAGACCCCCAGCAGCTTCAATAATTAGTAACAAGAAAGAGTAAAGAGTAATAAACAAAAAGAATATCCCAACACCACATACTGTACAGAGAAAGAAATGTAAAATAACAAACAAAATTCACTTTCTATTTTGCCACCTAATATTGAGATTCTGACATGTATATACATATTTATATTAATTGTAATTATAAAATAAAAAATAACTTAAATATAATTTTTCTTTGTCGTCCTCAAGTAGGAATTGACTTAAAAAACCTCTTTCTATATTAGTTATTATAAATTAATTTTTAAGAAATATGTGTCAAACAATAAAAAGAGAATAAAAAATAAAGTAATTATTAAAAAAATTTGTTGTAACATCAGAAAATTATGTTTCGAAATTGATTTTACAATTGAAACTTATATAATACACACAAATCTCTGTGCAGACAGATCTCGTGTCTACTTTCTGGTAAGCGGTCTTTCCCCTTGTTTGGTTAGTAATAGGCCTGTACAATGCGAGCTTCCATTGATACGAGCCTATTGCAGCTCGTCCCTATGTTATGTCCTACAATCGTGTGCAAAGTTACACGCTCGTGCTTTGCGGAACGAGTCGTCATTGAGATCATAATAAATCAGTAAACATGCACACAAAGTAACGTATAGGCTGTCAGTAGCTGTTACCCAATAATCCAAGGGCTACTAATTACTTGAACCGAGGAGACATTTTTTTTGTAATTTTGATTTAATTTTTTGTGATGGCATAAGAAATAATTCCTGATATTCAACTTCTGCAATAAACATTTTAATTATTAAAGACAAATACTGATTATTGCTAGACAATGTTTACTCGATCGGTTAGTAGTAATGAGAAAACTAATTGTTTAACAATATATTACTAAAGAATAAGAAAAGCTAATGTAAAACTATAATTAACATTAAAAAAAAAATTGCGGGTCACCGACAGAAGTGTAGCTTTAACTAACTAAATTTATAGAAGGAACTCATGTGTCATTAAGTAGAAAAATCTATCATTATTTTAAAATATTTGAGTACTGCAATTCTATTACATTTCGAGATTTATGTATATTCTATTGACATACACCAATGGTATAAAATGCGTACAATGTAGAAAGTAACATATCCATATTTATTTTTTAGTATATCTTTATATTTTAAAATTTGAGTTTTAAATTTTTTTGTATTCAAATATTTTTTTGAAATTACACGTAATAAGTTCTTAAATAAATAAACTTAATATAATAAACAAAGTTTGGGTCATTAACAAGTCAGTATACTAACTACCTATGTTTAGCTTTAACGCTTTAAGTAAAAATATACGTATTTATCTTTAAACACGTCATTAAGTTACAGAAAGTAACCTAACCTAAGCGTAGTAATTCTAACGGTTATTACATGAATCGTACTAAGACACGTGGTATTTCTGAATA
Organism: Prosapia bicincta; assembly: GCA_036971475.1. Taxonomy (NCBI): domain Eukaryota; kingdom Metazoa; phylum Arthropoda; class Insecta; order Hemiptera; family Cercopidae; genus Prosapia; species Prosapia bicincta. The sequence goes on from JBAIZL010000010.1 coordinate 23,043,769, forward strand.
TATTGGACTTTCCATTTAAAAATTATTCAAACATACCTTCCAAACAGTCTGTAAGTGATGACGAAAACACGTTTGCATTAACAGCTATTTTTCGCATTCAGGAAAATTCGTAGATCTCAGGATTGTTGTGAATTTATAAGTGATGACGTCATATTCTACAGATTCCATGTAAAACAATTTTACATCCCGCGATACAAGAAACTACACTTCAACAATTCTGTATTGTTTTGTAATTTTTGTTAAAAAATACCTCCCTTCTGGTGCATCTACATCGTCATATTGTAACGTAACCGCAAGAGGTTAGAAGGTTATGATAGGTTAGGTAAGGTTAAGTAAATAAAACCATGAAGCAATGTTATACCGCGGCGGATACATTACCATCGAGTTCTTAAGACAAAGTTAGTTTTAATTTTCCGACATAAAGTTGTTCAAGAAGAAGTCGTGACTTGTTTCATAGAACGTGAAAGACTGCGTTAGAAATTACTAAACGCTATTATAAAATTAATAAATCACAATTACTAATTGAATCTTTACCGTTATTATTACAACATTTTAAAAAGTAAAACACGATTACACTTGTTTGTGTAATTTTGTGCAACAAACAAGTGTAATATCTATAAAAACCTCAAGATGTAGGCTACAACACAAAAATTACAAGTTTTATAACGCGATGCTAAGAAAAGAAGGTAAATATTCAGATCTTATAAAACTGAACAGTAGAACACGTATCTTCTTTTCCAAAGAAAGCCTTTTTAGCATCTAACATGTTAAATGACAAACAATGCATGTAAAGGAAAACAAATCGTAACATACAACCAAAACACTTTTGGTAACATCAGGGCTTCGTTATAGGTGATGCACAAACCTTTTAATGCTAAATGACAAAAAATCAATAATTTTTATGTAGTAAAATGATTGATTGGCGTATGTGATACGGAAGACCTACGTAGGAGTATGCTTTAAAATTGGCAACTAGTTTTTTATCAAGATTGGCAGATTTAAAAGCAAATAAATTATTAATTAATGAATATGCAAAATAAATTGTTTTTACTGTTTCTAAAATGGTGAAACAAGTTTCTCCCTAAAAAGCAATTGGGAGCATTTGAACGCTGTAGGTGTCCAAAATCCGTATACCCTCAAGAGCGAAGCTATTTTGCAATTTTCGCAATGTGGACAGTAACTGATAGGAAATAAAGTGTCATGTTTGTGCCTTGCGGAAGTCGTAATTGCGAGATCAGAAGAAATAATTTGAATTACATATTAATCCATTCTGAAAGGTTAAAACCTTTGTTTTTAAATGCTTATAAGAACTTTACTTCCTGAGAAGAGCAACTGAAAATTTTGAAGTGTTTCAGGTGTGCTAAAAAGTGTTGTTGGCGTGCCAATTAGTGTCTAGAGAGGGGCAAGGGAAATTCTACTCGTTTATAACTCTTATACTGTAGGACAATCTACGGAAATAAAATGTGTAATACTCTGTCAATACCGATGCCAGTAAGAGAGGAGCAGGTGGGGTTGGGGCCTAATAGAAATTGTGAAAATACGTTTCTCTTTGGATTTTTAAACCGCCTCTCTGGAAACTCCGCCTTCCCCCAAAACAAACTTACTACAGATCTGATATTGACATTAATTACTTAATGTTTTTTTTTTCAAATAAAGTATTGTATTTACAATAATCACGAAAAATCTACGAACTATTTAAAATTTGTAATATGGTTTCCTCCAACTATATTTTCAATTTAAATTCAGTTGAGATGTAAATCTCTCTTGCCTTACAATTCCTCTCACTCATAACAGAGTAAAAGCCATACCTAACCTAATCCCGAATCTTGTATCGATCAAACTTACTATTTCGTAATTGCCAACTACAAATGTAATCCTTTAGGCTACTTAGTATAATGTGAGTTGTTTTAATAAATATTTATTTACTTTGTAAAAGCTAAGGATATTATATCAATGAACTTACGAGTAAACTATTACAATTACAAAAACTCGAAACGATGACGATTATCTTCGGGATCTAAATTACTTTTAAAGGCCTTTTACATAAAAAAAGTAATTTCATTGGGTCAAATTGTCTGAGGCACTGATTTAAAGGAAGCACCTAATTAAAGGATTCGAAATCTGTGAGTTGATAAAATTTTAATTTTGCTTTGTTAGCGACAATATTGTGAAGGATATAATAATTAAGTAAACAGAACGTGTCCCTAGTAATTGTCTCATCTCTCTCTCTCTCTCTCTCGCTTTCCTTCTCTCTTTGTGCTTGTATTCAAGTAATTTTATTGCACAAGTATCTATATATGGCACGAGAAATTGAAACTTTAGCGTCGAAGCTCAAGGTCATGCAATCCTCACTTTACCTTTGGTATATAGATATAACGCCATCAATACGATAAAAGATTGTAAAAAGTAATAAATCTCATGAAAGAACATTCATCAACCATCTGTAAATAAGTGGAAATATATTTTACACTGGATAATCGATTAGTTACAATAGTGATGGTGTAAAGATAAGCTAAATGATTAGATGATAAGAAAAACTAAAACATAAATGAAGTATTACATTGCAAAGAAGATTTATTATAAATAAAATAAAATAACAAACAAACCTGTTACTCTAAACGTCTTTATGAATTTCTGCCAAAAAAATACGAAAGATGGAATTTGTATTAAATTTTTTTCGGTTATTTGTTCATTGCTAAAGTGGATTCCCACTTATTTGTTATAATATTCTATTCTTTTTGTTTTTAAAGAAGAAAAATCACACATTAAATTGTATCATCAATGAACTTTTATCAAACGCAATAGAACTAAAATATTACAATAAATAAGAGAAAAGTGATATAAAGCAAATACTTTGGTCAATTTGTACAATAAATAAAAACAGATAACAATAAGTGAATAATTAAAAAATAATATGTAACAAAAAAAACAACTGGATGTATTATTTTAGGCCTAAACCTCTAACACAAAAATGAAACTTAATTATGTATTCTAGGAATGGATGTTAATGAATTAAAAGATGTTCACCATGGAAACGAAAATCCACCACGATCTTGATCCACCACAAAATCTACTATTTACAGAATTTAATTTCACATTGTATAACTGCATTAAAAATCACCATCTTATTGTAAATTTAAAAATAAACCCAGTCCTAATGCAAAGAAGCTTTACATTACTACGACTTGAATACTATATTTAAAAATTCATATTAACCGAAAAACAATATTCATGTAACATTTCGTATGTTTCAGCAATAAACAATAACTCGTTTCAATTAAAACCACGAAAAAAGAAATATAAAGGACGATGACTAAATAGCAGTTTCGGAATATATAATTTGTTTGTTCAGAAATATTCACAATATAATATATTTATAAATATTTATTATTATAGATTTTGAATATAAAGATACGTAAAAGGCATTTCAAGTGCAAAGTTGGAAGTACATATTTTAAATTGGAAGAAACAAACCATCTTAGAATAAAATATTGTAATTATTGAGAACATATTTTAGCAGTGAATTGAATTTAAAACACTCCAATAAATATCTATATCGTAAAAACATTAACCTAACCATTTCGTATTAAGGGCTAACTTTAAAACAAATCGCAGAGCTTTAGATTTAAAAATTAATGTCTATTTTTTAGTATAGTAATAAACATTGATGAAATATCAAGATTTAATTGCGAGAAGAAGTTTTTATAATATATCTATGCATAGTCAGTCTACGAAACCTTGGTTGTTGTTTACCTTCACTTTACTTTTATTAATAGGCTGAATAATATCAAGCCTTTATTTAGAACAAAACATTCAGGAAATATAGAATTATTGATTATCACAACAACGCAACATATATTTTGCCCCATTGCTTAAAATGTTTTATTTGTCGCATTTATTGTCCCTCGGTCTAGTATCATAAACTATAAACAATTACATCTGTGGCCCATTTAACACATGATGTCGTTAACAATATCGCCGACAATGTATTGTCAACATAACGTGTTAAAGCATATACAAGACTGTTGCCACAGATACCGCTTCGAGGTATCGTTAACAGACCATCTTCACTGTTTCGATGCATCTCTGCTGCGCCTCCTAAATCACACGCCCGTTCAAATTCCTCGTAGTAGTCTAATTTATTTCATTATTTTAATAATAATTTACGATGCTGTTCGGCAAAATAACTTGTGTGTAGAGATTTAATGACTTTTCAACAAATCCTGAAATGAAGCAATAAATTATATTTATTTTGAAATATGTTTATTCAAAACAAAATTAAGATATTTTTAATTGTAATATGTAACTGATGTTTGTCATGTTATGAATAGGCGTAGTTTTAGACAAAAATGTGAAGTGACTTTCAAAGACTCTTGTTATAACGTTTTTGCGTAAAAACGTAAAACATGTTTTAAAATGCTAAAACAACATCGCTTGAAACTTAAAACGAAGATGATGAGAAAAATTTATTATAAAACTATTGCTTGAATAAATATTTTCCCAGCAAAACTACATCAATTAAAACGCTGTTTATAGTGAACAAATCTGTTTCATTGAATCTTTCCTGAAAATTTTCTTACTCATAACGCAAATTATATCTTATTTGCATACAAACAATCAATTAACAGTTTAAGTTATACATACATAACTTTGCGTTAATTTTTGAAGTGTAAACTTCTATTTGGTGGGTCGGATAGTGGGAGATGTTAAGGGAATCCGGGAGACGGTCCTGAGCGTTTAAACACACCTGTTTATATAAGTGTTTGGTATTAATTGATTTGGTGTTATAAGTCTATATTGCAATCTCAATTGCATGACTAAGTTAGAATTAATGAGATTTTAAAGTTACGGTTAACTTTAAACAATTCAAGTCGTTTGTTTTAAAACAGACAAAAATATTGTAATGTATAACAAATATAATACGAAATGTCTTTATAAAATTTATACAAACATTAATACTATTTTACACCTAATTTAATTCACTTAAGTGGTGACATATTAAATATTTGTTACACTTATATTACATATTTACATATTTTACATTACATATTACATATTTGTGAGTGTTATTTATATATTTAATTTGCAGATTTCTGAATGACAAAAACTATATCATTAAATTCCTTCCATTAGCTCACACTCTCCTTACCTACATCTTGTACAAATTTTCAATCGTTATTAAAATATGTTTTCATTCATCCAACCACATTCAAATACATTTTTTTTAACCTATAGTGGATGACAATTGATGTTGATAAAGTTTTTTCAAATGTTTATTCAATAATTAAATTTTAAAATTTGTGGGCTCCTGCCGAATTTGAACTGACCTTCGAAAATCACCTTGGCACTGCAACAACTTTAAATCCCTAGAAATATTTCTCAAAGATGTATATGAATTATTTTCCCCCATTTGGCTGTCGTCGAAACCTCAACTGTACAACCTTAAACTGTTGCCATGGTTACCACACAATATCATAAATAGTGCTCTAGGGTAACTTATATACAATTTTTCTTTGTTAACCTCAGTGGGAATTTGCTTAAAACTTGTTGTTTTAATATTACTTGTTTAGGATGAAATAAATAAATTATTTTACACACACAGGTATTTAACGCAATGCCAACTCCGGCCGCATACAACCAATACTTAAATTTAAAAGCAGAAGGTTTTTCTAATATATCACAACTATTTGTTTATATATATATAATTCAATTGTAAGTTATTAATTGTGTTAATAGAAATCCAAAAATTTGTTCAAAGCTACTTATAAAAGAATCCGTACAGTTAGGTTTAAAATTTTAAATTTGTAAAGACTTTAAAAATATTACAACACAGAGATTAGCTTTAAAATAACTCTGTGTATTACAGTTAAACCACAATAACAGTTTGTAAACCCAACGTAATGCCAATCCCGATGTCTGTTTAGTGTCGGCGTTTCAAAACTCCGGAACATCTCTGTGGCTATCATGGCGTCGGCCTAATCACAGATACACTTTAACCTGGAAATCTTCCGTTTCATTCATGTTTACGTGACTCCGCTCATACATAACCAAAGATATTAACCTCTGTGAGCAAATGTAGAAAGAATCACCACAATGTCACAACGCAAACATTTGGTAAACAAGGATATAATAATAATTTAACTTGTAAATTATTAAATTTTATATAGAGTTAAATTATAATAAGAGCTTTCGATTGTCTACAATAACGAAATTAAACTACAACTAAAACGTATAAAAGCGTCCATAGTATAGCAAAAAAAAAAATTAATTACTAAAAATAACTGTTAGTTTCAGGTTATCTAACACACGACAAACAATATCTCTTAACAATATAAATTTCGATCTGATTAAAGTCCCTTTTGGACTAGTTGCCAACTTATATTGAAAATGGGTAAGAAAGTTATAATACTTCTTAACAGCACACAATATGAACATGTTAAAACTTTAAAATAATAAGAATGCTAATTAATTTTGAAATATTAAAAAAAACAATATAAAAAATAAATTGGAAACCGGTTTATTTAAACCTTTGGATTCACATTTTCTTCAATTCCTTCCATTAAGTTTCACTCTCCTTACATATACCTTGTTCAAAATTTCAATCGTTAATAAAATACTTTTTATTCATCCACTCAAATTCGAAAACCTTTTTTTTAAAGTCTTAGTGGAAGCCACTTGATGTTAATATAGTTTTAAATATAGATTTAAATATTATTTCATTAAATTTGATTCAATGAATTAATTTTAGTTTTATACGGGAGAAAAACGTTTTACAAACAAAAACAAGGTATCCAATATATTTATTTGGCATAAAATAAGTCATAACATATGATTTCATGAAACAGCTGATTTTGTATTATAGGTCATGTAGTAGAACAGCTGTTTTAATGCATAGCTTATGTTACTTTATTTATATCGATTGTAATCATTTAATTAACAGTAACTAAGAGAAAATTTTTCTTTGTCGACCTATGTAGGAATTGACTTATTTTTTTCATATGACTTATTTTCGGTAGAGCTAAAGTAAGATATTTAAATCTAAGTCTTACTTTCATCTTTAAAATCTTACTTTCATGAAACTCTTACTTGACAGAGTCTTATTTAATAAAAATAAAAGAGGAGTATATAAGGTTAAGATAGTCTTTACTTTGTCACTTCAATACAAGATGGTGACTAGTTTAGCAGCCAAACATCAAGAGTGAGACAGACATACGGGGAGAGAGAGAGAGAGAGAGAGAGAGAGAGAGAGAGAGAGAGAGAACGAAATATGAATATTCCTCATAATAAAATTTCTTTTAATAACGACACCTAAATTTCGAAACTTCGAAGTTTTGAAGTTTAAAGTGTAGACCTTCGTTGAAAAATATTACTTATTGTACTGACATCTTCTTTGGAAAAGAAACTACCAATAAATGTCTCACTAATATGATTTCTGAAGAAAATATAGTATTTTAAAATCCTAATAAGTAAGACAAAAAGGAACTTTAAAAATGTTTTCAAAGACTGCAACTAGGTCCCAGCTGAACTGAAACGAGAAAACCTGTGTTATGATTTATTGTTTTTTTAATTAATTAGTTTTAAAAAATATCTGACCCCTAATTAAGTGTTTTAATAATGATTTATGTGAAGATGATTTTATAAATAATAACTAACTGAACAGTCACTTGATAGTGTGTTACCAAACACATCGAAAATACCTATTAAGTTGCTAAATATTGAAGCACTGTATGCAATTATAATAGTCCACACAGGCAATTCAAACATTAGGAGATCGCAAGTATGTTAATTTACATTGATAAAATTAGGAAATTATTGTTTTCCGACAGTGGATTAGCCGTTTTTTAAAGTATTTTAGTAATATGGCACGGACTCCAAATATTGTGGTTATGGTAATATAAAACCAGAAGTCGATCGATTAATTTGTTTTATTAGTAACTTCTAAAAGCGTCAATTATATGCTAAATAAATTTATTCGGAACGTTTTGAAAATAAAATTAAGAACTTGTAAAGCAGGACGGGCGTGGGCCGCCAAAAGCCAAGAACAATGAACCCGTATTGAGTAAGACGTATTGATAGTCAGCATTGTTCTGGTTTATCTGATTGCCCTGAGGCTTGCTCATTCATACGCACGTCGGTTCCTCTAACGCCACGCTAGGCTACGTCTATTTCTATAAATATTAAACACTTCATTTGAATATAGTTCGCTTCTGCAGCATCCAAGAATGTAAACATTAAATAAATTTAACTAGAACCTGGTCTTGTGAAAACCCGGCCTCTACGAGTGGGACAAGGTTTCTAAAACAAACGAATGTCAAAATGAAACACCGATCAAATTATTATTTTTTTATTACCTACAGCAAGCAAATAAACTAAACTCAATCAGGAAAAATGTACAGCAAAGTGTATTTATTGCAAATACAGTACATACTACATTAGGGGTAATATATAATAAATTATTTATAAATATTTGAAAGACAGAGTATTTTTATAAAAACAGAATATTTGAAGTGAAAATGTCTATAGCATCGCCTATAATAGTGTATTGGATGAACAAAAAATATGCAGTTTCGCGTTAATATAATTCCATCAGGTTACGCTGAGTCCCCTCAAAGCGAATTAAATTATAACACATGTTTTCATGAAACAGCTGATTTTACGTAATAAGTTATGTCGTAGGTTATGTTACAATATTGATTGAACATTGTTAAGGGAAGAGGTTATTATTAACTAGATTTTATCAGTTAAGAAATATATTAATTTTTTCTAAATTTCGATAAATCTCAATACAAATAATCCAATAGGCCTATAACAATAATAATAAGTTAGGTTTTTTAAATCCAATTTTTGAAATAAAAACATTCTTAGGTGTGCCTGATAGCAAATGTTTAGACAATTTCTCATCACGCAAAATTAATATTTTTATCAATTCAAAATTTCTGTAGACGTGGCTATAAATGTTTTCACTTCTGTCAGCCCTACCCCGAGTGCCACAGCCTATTTTTTTTTTTTTAATTTATATGATTTTGTTTACCGTAGAAGATTTTATAAAAATAAATGCATAAACAACCAATCGATATGTTCCCTTGTTAGAAATCGTTATGAATATTAAACTTGAAAATATTATATTCATGATATGAAGTTAAATTATTTTAACCTAATGAACAAAATCGTGCATGTTATGTAGTATGATACATTTGAGTGTAAGAACATTTAAAGCTGTTCATTTTTACAAAAGTTTTCGTTCTATATTTAACGAGAGGGAGTAAATAAGGAGCAAAATAAGACCCATTTTTTATTTATTTCATTTTTTTTAAACATTAGGCTTGGTATTTTTTTATGAAATACAAATTTTGGCACATTTTTTTTAATGTGACATAATCTTATATAAAACTACTTTACATTGAATTAAATTTTTGTAACTTTGCTTTCCTTATATACAACAGACCTCACCTCTGAGTAAACATACGCCAGAGTTAACACATCTCAAAAATTGAAGGGAAATACACAATTATAAAACTATGAAACACTGGAATGTAAATGTAAAAATAGAATGGTAAACTGATAGATGCGGTCAGTTAGCATACAAATTATTCACTCTTACACAACTCACATACGTGTATTTTACGTTCTCAGATTCCCACATGTTACAAATGTGACATTTATCCGTATTTTAGTTTGTAGTTGCACGAAATATATCTGCAAGATCACTGATTCAGCACCTGTAATGGCAAGCATCCTATTTCTAGAACTTACTTCCCCTCAAACTAAGGCGTGTCGTGCCTTTTATTTCTAGGTATATCATTACCATCGTTCATTTTTTATAACTGTTTTTTTCCATTTTTTTCTTTACGTGTTCCCCCGGGAATATTACGTATATTCCCCATTAATCCCGTAAAGTAGGTCTACTTCAAGGGAAACGAAGTAGTACCATAGATTTCCCCTTTCCTCAATACAAGAGAATAATTTTGACTTTTTGTTATTCTTGCTTAGGTCCACTGTCCTTACTTCCTACAAGGGGAGAGATACAATACGGGTACATGTGATGGCTCATGTATTTTCTAACATTGGCTCTTACGTCACACCTATATTTACAATATTTTCTTGTCCTTTGAGGATTTAGGCCGATAAATGTCATACTTGTGGCCTTTAAACTACAAAAAAAATAATTTTATCAAACCTTTTCTTTCCTTTTGCGATCTGAACCCGAAGTCATATTTCTGTCCACAGCCTTAGCCATGCCACTACCTTACACGCATTGCTTTCACTACATTTTGCAGCAGATAGCAATGAATTTTCTTTGTATAGTGATGAAATTATTGCAGCTGGCTAAGTGGGTTTTCAGCAGTAACTGCTAAAAATTTGTAGCCCAGGTTCCCTTGAGATAAAATCTACTTTATGGCGACGCCTCTACACACAATTGGCCATTGTTTCGTTATTACTGAAGTTTCAAGTAAATTTGTAGCAAGTGATTTTTCCTTAATACTGTGCTCAAGGTACAACTTTAAACTGTAAAGATAGCAAATGTATATAATGGTTTGGGCTTTGCCAAAGTAGTGGACATGAGTCACACAAGAGTTTTACCTTGTTATTAAAATAAACCTATTCACTGGGCAAAACGTTATGTCAGGACAGTATTAGACTACATAGTGTAGGGCTCTTTACTCTTAAAAACATCAGAATAACAATTTTACTGCTTAGTACAAAATTTTAAAATATCAACCAATCTGATTAATTTCATGATGTTTTCAATTTAAACCTTCAATTCTGAGGCACGCAGCGGCGTCCCAGCATATGTTCCGTGGCGGCCAGGTAGCCCTGACGTGCACTTTGGGAACATTGGTTTACGTCATCATCTCTGTTGAGTACTTCTTCACCAGTAATGACGCAAACTTATCTCGCAAAATATCCATCCCTGACGGAAGCGTTCAACAGGGGCCAACTTCTTGTCCAATGAAACTCACCCTCTATAAATCTGCGGTCATGCGCTTAGCATCATCATCACGATAACATAGCATTAGGGATATAGACTCTATATTCTTACTTATAGAATTACAGTGTATTCTGTGAAAGATCGAACATTATAAAATATACAGAAACTGAAAAACTGTAAGTTCGGGTGTAACGGAAAAACCAAACTTTCCGATACACCCTATCCATCAAGCAAGGGCTTGCATTTAAAGCTTTCTCAAGCGATGATCACAGGTAAACGTTTACAAAAATTTGTGAAGTACAATGTTAATATGTACTTTAACCATTTTAAAAATTTTCAGGAAAACTACAATCTAAATTGTAATATTAGAATTTTCTTTCAACAATGTGTAGATTAGTATATTGAACACAACTTTATATGGAATGAAACTTTCACAAAATTTAACTTAAAACTGGAATACAGATTTCACTGTAGAACAATGCCGTTTGTCAGATATTTTAAAGAGCTCTATGCCTTGTCCGAACTGCATATTATAACATATTATATCTTATGTGATCTTATTATGCATTTATTTTGCATTAGAGTTCGTAATACAATTTTATCTTACAGCGGCTATATGTGATTCCTGTACGGCTGTAAAGCCCTTCCAGCAACCAATCTCTTCATGTAATTTCAGATCATTCGGTAAATATGTTTATTTATCAAACCATTGGACGCACAGTTCGGAGAAGCTTCCAGGAGACATTTTCGCAAGGATAAAGTCCCTTAGTGCACTCGCTCGAGGTATTTGCCTAACTCTAATTCATAAATCCCCGCTCATTTGGTATAATGATGCAGCCCTCCGTTTTCAACGTTGTCGGATCATGTGTGGAATTTTTATTTTGTAACGTTGGTAGACCGGTTTTGCTCGGTTAATTTACGTTATTTCTGTTACTGTATCTATGACGCCCTCTTCCGACCTAATTACATCAGGTGTCTTTATTTTTTTTTTGTAACGTTGGTAGACCGGTTTTGCTCGGTTAATTTACGTTATTTCTGTTACTGTATCTATGACGCCCTCTTCCGACCTAATTACATCAGGTGTCTTTATTTTTATTTCGTAACGTTGGTAGAATGGTTTTGCTCGGTTATTTTACGTTATTTCTGTTACTGTATCTATGAGGCCCTCTTCCGACCTAATTACATCAGGTGTCTTTATTTTTATTTTGTAACGTTGGTAGACTGGTTTTGCTCGGTTAATTTACGTTATTTCTGTTACTGTATCTATGACGCCCTCTTCCGACCTAATTACATCAGGTGTCTTTATGTTTATTTTGTAACGTTGGTAGACTGGTTTTGCTCGGTTAATTTACGTTATTTCTGTTACTGTAATCTATGACGCCCTCTTCCGACCTAATTACATTAGGTGTCTTTATTTTTATTTTGTAACGTTGGTAGAATGGTTTTGCTCGGTTAATTTACGTTATTTCTGTTACTGTATCTATGACGCCCTCTTCCGACCTAATTACATCAGGTGTCTTTATTTTTATTTTGTAACGTTGGTAGACTGGTTTTGCTCGGTTAATTTACGTTATTTCTGTTACTGTATCTATGACGCCCTCTTCCGACCTAATTACATCAGGTGTCTTTATTTTTATTTTGTAACGTTGGTAGACTGGTTTTGCTCGGTTAATTTACGTTATTTCTGTTACTGTATCTATGACGCCCTCTTCCGACCTAATTACATCAGGTGTCTTTATTTTTATTTTGTAACGTTGGTAGACTGGTTTTGCTCGGTTAATTTACGTTATTTCTGTTACTGTATCTATGACGCCCTCTTCCGACCTAATTACATCAGGTGTCTTTATTTTTATTTTGTAACGTTGGTAGACTGGTTTTGCTCGGTTAATTTACGTTATTTCTGTTACTGTATCTATGACGCCCTCTTCCGACCTAATTACATCAGGTGTCTTTATGTTTATTTTGTAACGTTGGTAGACTGGTTTTGCTCGGTTAATTTACGTTATTTCTGTTACTGTAATCTATGACGCCCTCTTCCGACCTAATTACATTAGGTGTCTTTATTTTTATTTTGTAACGTTGGTAGAATGGTTTTGCTCGGTTAATTTACGTTATTTCTGTTACTGTATCTATGACCGCCCTCTTCCGACCTAATTACATCAGGTGTCTTTATTTTTATTTTGTAACGTTGGTAGACTGGTTTTGCTCGGTTAATTTACGTTATTTCTGTTACTGTATCTATGACGCCCTCTTCCGACCTAATTACATCAGGTGTCTTTATTTTTATTTTGTAACGTTGGTAGACTGGTTTTGCTCGGTTAATTTACGTTATTTCTGTTACTGTATCTATGACGCCCTCTTCCGACCTAATTACATCAGGTGTCTTTATTTTTATTTTGTAACGTTGGTAGACTGGTTTTGCTCGGTTAATTTACGTTATTTCTGTTACTGTATCTATGACGCCCTCTTCCGACCTAATTACATCAGGTGTCTTTATTTTTATTTTGTAACGTTGGTAGACTGGTTTTGCTCGGTTAATTTACGTTATTTCTGTTACTGTATCTATGACGCCCTCTTCCGACCTAATTACATCAGGTGTCTTTATTTTTATTTTGTAACGTTGGTAGACTGGTTTTGCTCGGTTAATTTACGTTATTTCTGTTACTGTATCTATGACGCCCTCTTCCGACCTAATTACATCAGGTGTCTTTATTTTTATTTCGTAACGTTGGTAGAATGGTTTTGCTCGGTTATTTTACGTTATTTCTGTTACTGTATCTATGAGGCCCTCTTCCGACCTAATTACATCAGGTGTCTTTATTTTTATTTTGTAACGTTGGTAGACTGGTTTTGCTCGGTTAATTTACGTTATTTCTGTTACTGTATCTATGACGCCCTCTTCCGACCTAATTACATCAGGTGTCTTTATGTTTATTTTGTAACGTTGGTAGACTGGTTTTGCTCGGTTAATTTACGTTATTTCTGTTACTGTAATCTATGACGCCCTCTTCCGACCTAATTACATTAGGTGTCTTTATTTTTATTTTGTAACGTTGGTAGAATGGTTTTGCTCGGTTAATTTACGTTATTTCTGTTACTGTATCTATGACGCCCTCTTCCGACCTAATTACATCAGGTGTCTTTATTTTTATTTTGTAACGTTGGTAGACTGGTTTTGCTCGGTTAATTTACGTTATTTCTGTTACTGTATCTATGACGCCCTCTTCCGACCTAATTACATCAGGTGTCTTTATTTTTATTTTGTAACGTTGGTAGACTGGTTTTGCTCGGTTAATTTACGTTATTTCTGTTACTGTATCTATGACGCCCTCTTCCGACCTAATTACATCAGGTGTCTTTATTTTTATTTTGTAACGTTGGTAGACTGGTTTTGCTCGGTTAATTTACGTTATTTCTGTTACTGTATCTATGACGCCCTCTTCCGACCTAATTACATCAGGTGTCTTTATTTTTATTTTGTAACGTTGGTAGACTGGTTTTGCTCGGTTAATTTACGTTATTTCTGTTACTGTATCTATGACGCCCTCTTCCGACCTAATTACATCAGGTGTCTTTATGTTTATTTTGTAACGTTGGTAGACTGGTTTTGCTCGGTTAATTTACGTTATTTCTGTTACTGTAATCTATGACGCCCTCTTCCGACCTAATTACATTAGGTGTCTTTATTTTTATTTTGTAACGTTGGTAGAATGGTTTTGCTCGGTTAATTTACGTTATTTCTGTTACTGTATCTATGACCGCCCTCTTCCGACCTAATTACATCAGGTGTCTTTATTTTTATTTTGTAACGTTGGTAGACTGGTTTTGCTCGGTTAATTTACGTTATTTCTGTTACTGTATCTATGACGCCCTCTTCCGACCTAATTACATCAGGTGTCTTTATTTTTATTTTGTAACGTTGGTAGACTGGTTTTGCTCGGTTAATTTACGTTATTTCTGTTACTGTATCTATGACGCCCTCTTCCGACCTAATTACATCAGGTGTCTTTATTTTTATTTTGTAACGTTGGTAGACTGGTTTTGCTCGGTTAATTTACGTTATTTCTGTTACTGTATCTATGACGCCCTCTTCCGACCTAATTACATCAGGTGTCTTTATTTTTATTTTGTAACGTTGGTAGACTGGTTTTGCTCGGTTAATTTACGTTATTTCTGTTACTGTATCTATGACGCCCTCTTCCGACCTAATTACATCAGGTGTCTTTATTTTTATTTTGTAACGTTGGTAGACTGGTTTTGCTCGGTTAATTTACGTTATTTCTGTTACTGTATCTATGACGCCCTCTTCCGACCTAATTACATCAGGTGTCTTTATTTTTATTTTGTAACGTTGGTAGAATGGTTTTGCTCGGTTAATTTACGTTATTTCTGTTACTGTATCTATGACGCCCTCTTCCGACCTAATTACATCAGGTGTCTTTATTTTTATTTTGTAACGTTGGTAGACTGGTTTTGCTCGGTTATTTTACGTTATTTCTGTTACTGTATCTATGACGCCCTCTTCCGACCTAATTACATCAGTTGTCTTTATTTTTATTTTGTAACGTTGGTAGACTGGTTTTGCTCGGTTATTTTACGTTATTTCTGTTACTGTATCTATGACGCCCTCTTCCGACCTAATTACATCAGGTGTCTTTATTTTTATTTTGTAACGTTGGTAGACTGGTTTTGCTCGGTTAATTTACGTTATTTCTGTTACTGTATCTATGACGCCCTCTTCCCACCTAATTACATCAGGTGTCTTTACTTTTATTTTGTAACGTTGGTAGACTGGTTTTGCTCGGTTAATTTACGTTATTTCTGTTACTGTATCTATGACGCCCTCTTCCGACCTAATTACATCAGGTGTCTTTATTTTTATTTCAATATTTACATTGTTTACATTAAAAATAATTTACTAAACAAATATTTAACTTAGGAATTATAGCGTTTGCTCGAAGGGGGGGGGGTTGGAGTTATTATTGGCGGTCCTTTACCTTCCGTTCAATAAATATTATGTTTTCATTATTTTAAATAAACTCTTGCCCTTTTAGGATTGGGCCTATGTTGTCTTTATTAACACAAAAATGTTATGACCACCACTAGACCCAGTAAAATCTATAATTTAAATACACGTGCAAACCCCAAACACTATAGAATAATTTCGGATTAAGCGGCCTTTACAACTTCTAATAATAAAGTAATTTGAAGATTTCAGAACTTTCGTACAAATGTATTATCTGTTAATGCCAAAATGATTGTCTGGAACACTGACGAAACCTGCAGACAATGCTCGACTTCATAATGTCATTATTTTTAGATTTTCAACGGATCGTATGATTACAAACTGACAGACAAGGTTGAGATAATTGGCGATCTGTATACGGGCGGGCCCAGTCAGCCCACCTACTCAGTGCGTGCAGGAGCTTGCATTAGCATTTCCATTGTTTCCTGTAATACGAGTAGGGATAGACTTCTAAAATGCGAATTTCGTCTCCTTTGTCTACACTCAAACCCATCTGGATGTTTTCGATTTTTAAAACGTCCATTTAAAAGTTGTGAAACCAGTTTCGCTAACATCTATCGCCCAAGGGACCTTATTCGAGTCTTTACAACCTGGGGAAACCTTCATTAATAGAGTCGGATAATAATTAAATTTTTAAATATTTTTAGATTCCTAGATAAGAGATATTTATTTGCATCAACGTCTTCACTGATATAAAATGAGTAAATTATAAATAATTACTGTTAAAAAATTGTTTTCTTTAACAGAATATATTACCGAAAGTTTCAACAGCTATAATTAAAAACCACTCTAACACGCTTAGGCACGTAGCCCAACGCCAAAGCATCTAAATCCCAAGTTGACGTCAAACATGTCAATATTTTTATCTTTAAAAATTTTATTTGCATTTAGTTTTTTTTTAAATTTTCTAATGCCTTTAAATACTTTGTAATAGTAAAGTTGTATGAATTGCGCCAAATTATAAAGTAATTTTAAAACAGCTTTCTAAGACAAATCGTTCAGGACAGATGCTTCCTAAAGTGCGCTCAAAATAAAGTAAAAATATTTTCAAAACAATTCTCATGAAATAAATTTTAGATTACTTGGAAGGGCATAAAACGTCTTTACTGTCGATCATAATTATTAATTAGACCGAAATATCCGCGAAAACGTATGTGTGTGCCTTTTTGTAATTTATTTTATGATAAAAAAATATATAAATTATCGGATACTTTATAGGCGTAGTAATTTACACACGCACACGTACGCGTACACTTATTAATTATAATTAATTGATTTTTATAAAGAATCAATACCGTTCGTAGTTGTGTTAGTACTGAATGATATGAAAAATCAATCTTGCATATTGCCAGCCTTTAAATAAAATTGTACACTTGCTAGTCATTTGTAAAATAATTTTTTAACCAAACCACAGTTCCGTGCACTTTAAGAATGATCGTTAACAAAAGCTGAAGATTGTTGCTAATGAAGAAAATGGATATTGTCTAGATAGCAAGTCAAAGTCCTCATTATTCATTACAAGGTACAAAATGTCAGTTTATTGTAATAACAGTAATGCGATAAGTTTTAAGGTTATGTAGATTTTTATGAAATTTTAAATTGTCAAATTTTAAATTTTAGGAATACTATTTTTATTAAACTCATAAATAAATTAGTTGTAATAAAAACTTGTTACGTTAGAGAGCCTTAAGTTAGATGAATTTTTCATCACCAAAGAAGTTCTATGAACAACTATGAGAAATCTCAGTTCTTGAATTGTTTATTGACATGCACAGAAAAACTAGTAAAATATCATGATGATGTGTACACTCAGAAAAACTTTTGTTAAATAAAAATGCGATTGTTCCGTGAATCAAGTATCAGTTATCAAAACATTTGCCAACTTTTCGATAATATTGTCATCCTCATTCAGGTCCCTTAAATACAGGCCTTGTGAATATACATGTTTGAATATCTCAAGGGGCGTGAATGAGGATAACAATATAGTTGTCGAAACGTTGCCAAATTTTTAATAAATGGTACTTGACTCACGAAACAACCGCATTTTTATTGAACTTGAAACATTACAGTTATGTCAACAATGGCGTCTCCATGAAAGCCTATCTTGTGGGCTTGTGGGCGATTACACCTAGATTTGGTCCTAATTACAAAACCAGCACGTTGCACTTGTGCAGGCAGTTTTACTTAGCAGTTACAGTTAGTTCTGATATCACGGCGGTGGAGATAGAAGGGTATTTACATAGCTCGGCACATGTTAGTGACCCTATCCTCCACGTGCCTCTCCAACGTTTTATGGCCACAAAGATCCTATTTCGGTCTGCCTCAGGTGTAAAATCAGGTGGCTTACACCATTCTGAAAGTAAAATCCTCTTCAATTACTTGGAACAGTTTAATTGTTCTGAAAATAAACCTACAAAAACATTTCCTCACTTTGTGTGTGCATCTGTTAGATCGACAGGAAGATGTTTCCACGTCACTGCGTTATTTATGATAGCATTACAAGTGCATAGAATTACCCTCAAAGTTTTCTTCTTACTATAGCCGCGACCAATAAATTGTGATTTCATTGTTTTAAATAAATTTAAATATTTTACGTTTCTTGCTTTTTAATTATTTTTCTGAAGTATTATGTCTATCGATGAGTATCAATAGTTAAATTTTTCTAGGCCTATAATAAATTTACCAACTATTCTTTGAGCTTACCTTGTGAGGTTATAACTGTATTAAACTACTGTGGCGAAATGTTTAACATAAATAAATTAAACCTGTCAACCACAAATAACTTCTTCTTTTATTTAAAACCTTATGTACATTTCGATTGCATAGCAATCATCCTCAGAGGTAATTTACAATAAAAAAATGAAAAAAATAATAATAAAATGTGAGGTAATGTTAATAACAAACAAAAGACGTACGAAAATCAAACAAATTAATAATATATTTACTTCGACGCGTTTCAATGACAAGGGCACCATCATTAGTGTTTGTTGATACTAGAAACTTACAATTACCTTACAACTTAAGTTGTAAGAGTTTATACCAGCAACACTCACTGATGATAGTGACTTTGTCATTGGAACGCGTCTGGGTAAATAAATGTTTAATTTATGCATTTTTTTGTACGACTTTTATTTGTTACTAAGTAAATAGTTCAATACATTGCAATATATTTTAAATTAGTATCATTGTAATTGTCATAATGAAATAAGGTAATCCAAACAAAGGCTTGCATTTCTCAGGGGTTTTAAATATGAATTCAGGGGCATTTATCAAAGGCATGTTAATATGTGCTTTGTTAATTTTTAAGATTTACCAGGAAAATTACAATCTGTCTCAATTAAAATACTATTCGCATACACTGATAATATATCCTACAAATTCTCTTTCAACAATGTGTAGATTAGTATATTGAGTAAAACTTTATATGAAATGAAATTTTCACGAAATTAAACTTAAAACTGGAGACAGATTTCACTGGAGAACAATGCCCTTTGTCAGGGTATTGAATACATCTCGAATACATTAATGTCTTGTCCTCACTATATAATATACCAAGCCTACACCTTGTGTGTTCACTTATATTGGCTGTGCATTAAAAAAATATATTAAAGTTTGTAATAAACTGTTTTTTAATTATTTATGCTACTTGCAAAAATGTACATAAAATTATCTTTTTCAGATTTTTCTTGCTTTTACACCTGATTTGAGAGCTATTTTTTTTTCTACTTTAGCAGATTCTTTATGTAAATTTTCTATGTTTTTAATATGATTTCACCTTGCATTTTGTTCTTACATTATGTTGGATATCCACTTTCCATAGTTATCTATCAGCTGACATTTTACTCTCAGCTGAAAACAATTTAATAACTTTTTAATCTGAAGTGCATAAAACGCACGTTGAGTATGTATCAGAGCGAAGATGGTAGGGAAAAATGTCAAACTTCTTATTAAATATAGTCCTATATAGTCTTAGCAAAAGACTTTTTAAATTGTTTGTTTTCTTGCCCAAATTTTCAAGGATGTAGGTTACCTTTTAACAAGTTCTTCAGGGAGGAAAAGTATTTTTTTTATTTTCATGACAGTGGCTAGAACACAGTTTGAAATAATTTATACAGTCATAAACTTCCGTAAATTGCTTTTTGTAAATTTTCAATATATTTTTCTCTGTTATCCTTTAGTAAAACTTTGTTTGTTTTTAAAGAACTGTGAAAGAATCGAGACGAGTTTCGAACAATTCCTGAAGAGATTTAATTGCTTTTTATATACTTAAACATCCTTAGATCTTAGATCGTCTTTCACCATAACTTGACAAGCAAACGCACAACTATGGTAGCAAATGTCTAGTATTCTTGGCCCGCGTTAAACTGTCGCTTACCCAGGTAGGAGGCTGTGCATTCCAAGACATTTGGCAGTTGCAGCAATGCCATTTACTTTGGTAATTGATCTACTTTAGGCTACCAGATCGAAACACTTGTTCAACAGGTGAAATGTACAAACCCATTTGTCCCCCCGTACATTTTCCCTGCACGACAATGTTTTCAATATTATATCTCTATAACATAGCTTATATTCCCTTGTTCGTCAAACCATATAAAATTTATCTTTATTTTGTACAATAACCTGGTCAAATTACAACTAAAATAAATTATACAAAGTAAATTTTGCTCTATATTTAGCCAGGATGCCTCGCTTGTTTCGTGGGGGAGGTGAAGTACGTGGGAGTTACTCTGGACAGGAAACTCACCTGGAACCCACATCTTGAGAGTACAGTTAACAGGGCCAAAAGGGCCCTGATGACAGTGAAAAGAATGGTGGGTAAGAAATGGGGACTGAAGCCATCAATGATGCACTGGATGTATCTGAGGGTGATAAGACCTATGATTACCTATGGAGCTCTGGTGTGGTAGGCAAAGGCCAACCAGGCACAGACAAGAGCTCAACTGAGCTCTATCCAGAGATTGGCCTGTCTGTGCACACTGGGAGCGATGTCAAATACACCTGGTGCAGCAATGGACGTAATGCTTAACCTCCCTCCCCTTGAGCTTGTCCTTAGGGGAGAGGCGAGGCTGGCGGAATGGAGATTGCGTAACTCGAACAACTGGGCTAATCTCCCAGACGTTTCGGGACATATGAGTATCGAGTGCGTGGTCAAAGAACCTGTCTTGGAGATGAGCAGTGACCACGTTACTCGGATGTTTGCACCTGACCAGGCCCACCAAACTATGATGGAATGGTCAGGGTCAGTAACAACGGGAGCTCAGATCTGGTACACAGATGGCTCCAAGATGGACTTCGACACTGGAGCGGTGGTGTATTGTAAAAACCCAAGGGTAAAACTAGTTTTTTCCTTGGGGAGGCATACCTCTGTCTTTCAGGCCGAAATATATGCTATAAATGCCTGTCTGGAAGAGATAGCGAGAAGGGGAATACACGGGACCCAGATTGGTATTTTCTCTGACAGTCAGGCAGCAATTAAGGCAATAAACGAACATGTGGTCACCTCGACCATAGTCAGGAAGTGCCTAAATAACCTAGAAGCCCTAGCAAGGTACAATCAAATCAAGATAGGTTGGGTGCCAGGGCATAGGGGAATATTTGGAAATGAAGCCGCAGATGCACTGGCCAGAGAGGGATATTCGACTCCCCTGATTGGACCGGAGCCGGCGGTAGGTATTTCCAAATCCATGGTCAAGATTGCAGTGCGAAGGTGGATGGCTGAAAGACACTGTGAGCACTGGGTCAGGGCTGAAGGAATGAGACACAGTAAGCTAACCCTTAGGAAACCTTCCTTGGGGCTGCAGGAGAGTCTCATCTATCTGTCTAGGCAGGAATTGAGGATAGCCACAGGTCTACTCACGGGACACTGTGAACTAAGGAAACATTGCATAAAATGGGTATCTTCAAAGATGAACCAGTGTGCAGATTATGCGGGCAAGACCTGGAGACTGCCACACACATCATTTATAGATGTGAAGCACTTGCCGAGAGGCGCTTCAACCTCTTTGGTGATAGTACCGCTCTGGAAGTGGATGCTGAAGGTAAAACTCTAGTCAGGAAACTCCTAAACCTGGTAAGAGGGAAGGGGCTCTTTGACTAGATCAGGGAGGTAAGTAAAATACAATGCTTCGGGCAGCTTAAACCCGCTCCTAAAATAAAAAAAAATAATAATAAAAAAAATAAAAAGATTTGAGCTGTGTATAACCCACGTAACTGTACGAGTATATGCCTTTTTCTAATGGGGAAGACGAACATTTGACCTTAAAGCTTTGTGTCGATAGAAAAGCACTTAAAGAAGAACCAGAGCATCTTGGATGTAAACATTTAAAAAAAGAACTAAACCATTGTTTCTATTAATTGCGTTTATAGCAGCCTAATGTGCCTCGGTCATTGGCCCGCATTCAACACGCCAGCATCTGCAATTTAGAACAGAATCTGTCCGTACAAAATGATCAACTAATCCTTAAAGAACTTGTAAGCCTATACAATTCAGTTCTATTTTCTGTAAAATTCTATTTAATTCCTTCTATTAGCTCACACTCTCCATATATATATTTTATACGACAAATTTTCAATCGTTAATAAAATACATTTTTATTCATCTAACCAGGTTTAAATAAATTTTATTAACCTATGATGGATGACAATAGATCTTAACACAGATCTTTTTTAATATTTTTCAGTAACTAAATTATATAAATTTGGGGGTTCTATGTAGGACTGAATATCTTCATGTTCGAAGTCCATCGCTTTGGCACTGAGTCAACTTTCCCATAGCTAGAAGTGTACTTTTCAAAAGTTTATGAATTTATTTTTGTTCACATCTGGTTGTTGTCGTAACCTCCATTGTACAACCTTAAACTGTTGCCATGGTTACCACACAATATCATAAATAATGCTCAAGGATTAAATTGAATGAAAAGAATAAAATAAACAAACAAACTGGATTAACGTTATCAAACCTTGCTTCACAAACGGACCGTGCGAAAGGGAAGCGAAAAGAAACTACAACACAACATAAACGACAGAAAAGCATATAAATAGTAACAAGCAAAAATAATAGTCCAACACCATACACAGAAATGATAATGGAAAATTGCAAGGAA
>JBAIZL010000010.1:23071827-23084327 GCA_036971475.1 Prosapia bicincta
AAACCTTTTGGTACGACGCCCCGCCTTTCTTAAATGAAAGCCTTAAATGACACCCTCCCTTTTCTACAATAAATGAATAATATAGACATATGAAAAAGAAACAAATATTATATATATAGGCTATGTATATTGAAAGCAATTATTTACTTATACATACTTTCATAAAAAACATATGATATAACACTTCAAGTTTTAACTCGCAAGGTAAATTTTAACTGATAAGAGGAAAATCTGTTAGTGAGATGGATGAGCTTGAATGTTTCTCACTAGCATACCTATTTGAGGTTGTATTTTAGTAAGGGCACAACGCAAGTCATTAGCAACGTCGAGTTTGTTCCTATATTTTAGTTTTTATTGCAAAAAGGGCTGAAAATGTTTCTTTGCACAAGTAGGTGCTTATAAAGGGAAGTATAATCGAAGAGCTGCCTGTGATACACTTGTAAGTGTTTTATCCAAAATGAAGATGTGTCCATTGTGATGCTGTTGCTACATTGAACAGCAAACACTTCTGTACTATTATTCTTTTCAAGTTGTCATATTGATTTCACTTCAAGTTTACAAAAAAATGTTTATAAATGTGTTACATTTCACTTAATTTTCTGAATATCAATGGTCGATAAAATTACCTATGTAACAAAAATCTGAGGAGTAAATTTAGTTTTAAATTTTGATAAATTGTGTACTTAAATTTTAATTAAATGAGAATTTATCTTACTATTTTCCTGATTTGCCTTCACGCCCTCTAAGGGGGGCGCCTCCCCCCCGTTTGGAAACTTATGCTCTAAGACATCGATTTTCATATAGTATTTAAAGTACGTTGAAAAAACATATGATTTCTTATAACAGCTGATTTTATAGGTTATGTTGTTGAACAACTGTTTTAACACGAAGTATATGTTACTTTACTTACTTATCATTAATAAGTTAGAATGTTATTATTGTATAATTTTCATTAGTTAATATATTCATTAATTTATATATAATTCGATAAAACTAACTATAATTAATTTAACGTCATAATAATAATGACTTATATTGTTATTCCAATTTTAGTAATAAAATCATTCTTAGGCATGTTTCATGTTTTTAGGAACCGATTTTAATTAAATTCGTTGAATAAAATTGTTCCATAAAACATTTAATAAAGGTTTTTCAATAATTACATTCTTTTATTATTACCTATATCAATGATTCTACATTCTATTAAAATTTCTATTAAGACTTCTTCAAGTAAATTATTAATTTCTGTAGGGAAGTCCCACTGACTAATTTCTTGTTATTTGGTAAGGTATAATGTCTAAGGCGTTTAACTAAACCTGTGTGTTGACAGTAATTTTAGGACTTGCATAAACCTATAGGCCTACTGTATTTAAAGTAATGGATAAAACGTTTCCACCCGCAATAAGCGAAATTGGACACTGATAGTGGTTGCATAGTGCAGTCAAAAATGTGAGTAACAGTCATTTCTATCTCCTTAATTGGTTTTTGTTATTGGTTTCTTCAATGTGATGTTTGTGCTTGTTAAAAGTTATATTTTCTCTGCATAACAACTTTACATATAACTTACGCAAGTTCTCTAAAATTGTATGTCATTTTTATCGTAATTTGAGAAACGATTACCTTTTCAAACACTCTACATCTTAGTAAATATATCTTCACTGTGGCAATGCAGTCCTGCACTTTGCCAAACAAGTTAGTATCGGGTTTCCAGACTGCAACAGCTTGTAGGCGACGTGCAGCGACCGACTGAAACCTCACAACACTCTACATATTGCAATGTCCAGTATTTAATTCATTAAGTAGCCGTGAAGATAGTGACGGCTATGGGCTGGCCAGGAAGTTCTGAATGAACTCTGCGAGTTAATGAATGGCGTGTGTGTTTGCGCGCGCGCGCCCGTAAGTCTGCGAGTGTGCTTTATGTGTTAGTGTTCATGAACCTTACTGTACAGAGGTCAAGGACAACTATCAATCACATCTGTTGTCCGCTCTTGATATTTTAGTTTTCTTGGAAAATGCAGTTCAAACTGACAGACCTACTAGAGTTCGTCACCGTTCGTATTGACTCATTAACAGAATCAGTTCAGGAGTTGGATTAAATGTATTCAGAGAAAGACCTTTTGCAGTTCTGAGTTCCAAAAGCTAGTATTGAAAAAATGTACTGAGCAAATATTAAACAAAAAGTATAATTTCCATCTACAAGGTAAATAGTATGAAAGCAAAAAAACTTTATATCTCGTATTATTTAATTTAGCTATTCACAGATTTAAACATAGAAAATGGTTTTAAGGCTGAAGAAAATTAATGCAAAAAATCTTGTGAGAGAATGAAAAAATCAGGATTTTGCTTTTCTGATAAAATAGTTTAATTATTGAAGAATTTGCTCCAAGAAATCTAGGCTTTTATTAAAGTTACGTTTTGGAAATAGAAACAAAATTTTAAATATGAAACTGCAACCCAAACTTAACCTAGAAATTATTGAAAGCGCCATTTATAAGGAGTGTTATTGTGGTTTTATGCGATTAGAAAGTGTGACTACCTTCGCCTACGGAGGATGCGAGAAGTTGTGGACATACGATGAAGGTAGAGACATAAAACCTCCTGATAGAGGGTATAACCTGTATCATCACATCACGTGTGCTCCAAGTACTTTCTATTGGTGTCATAAAAATGTATACCTGTTGCAACCCTTGTAAGAAGAAGAAAGAAGTGGGGTTTATTTGTCAAATAAGCAGAATGTAAAACCCATGTAGACTATTATTTTTTGATTTTTTAGATGATTAGCTATTACAGCTAAAGGAAATGTTTGTAATCATGTCTATAGTCAAATTAGGAGCATTAAACTTGCTAAAGGGATGTAAGGCGGGGGGGGGGTGACGTTCCAGATATATACCTACTCTCTGTCGGGGTATGAAAAAGAAGTTTACTCTATATGATCTGTAAAATTAGATGAAAATTACATATTCGGTAAAATTAAGAAATAGTGGTTTAATAAAGGTTTTCAGAAAATAATTCGACAGTTCACCCTGTCTTACCCTGTCTCACCCTGTCTCACCCTGTTTTACATAATACGAAGAGTGGACACAGATTATAAGTGTTATATTGTGCAATTCTAGGGGCGAAAGCCCGTTTCCGAGAAACCATATTATTTCGTATTATAAGAGTTTGGAAGGTTAAGAACCTGATTAACCAACGAACGATTTTTGTAAAATCCACTGTACAGCCCTACAGTGACTTAGACGGGAACGCCGAAATAAAGAGGAACAATGAGTGATTATGTAAAAGCAAGATTCAAATTAAGGATGACCTGACAACACCCGCCAATACCATGAAGAAGTTGAATTGTCTAGTGGGTAATACAAAAAGAGAATGAATATAGGTAAAATATAAACATCACAGAGACCAAATGGAAATGTATAAGAAAAATACAATAACCAACAAGACACATGGCGTTTCGACGATCAAAGAATTGTACACTTAAACAAGAATAAAAATAAACGTAAGAAAACCCCAACAAAAGGCATGCATTGAGGATACGAAAAACTAGAACAGTTTTCAGTAAATTGAAGTTCATTTTTACTGCAAGCAGCTTAGCTCTTTCTATGTTACGTGTTATCGGTTCTATAATACAGAATGGATGGATGGAAAATGGGTAGAAACTCTAATGAAAAAGCCTACTAAATATTATGCGGTAGACGTGCCTTGCAAATATGTTGCACCGGTCATCCTCAACGGAGAAGTGGTGTTTCGGTCTGGTAGAAATAGTAACTATTAATGGAAAACAGCTGGAATGCCTCGTCCTCTGACGAAGCACAGTAAATGTACAACACATCAGCTGACAATTCCAGGGAAAACTGACAGCAGATGGTTGTTAGGATAAGCGATAACGGTCTGCCATCTCTCCAAATATTTAGATCTGACTCAAATGAAATCATAAGCCTTGTTAATATCCAACGTTTGGTAATGCACTCGCAGAGGATGATTCGAAGACGTAAAATGAATTTGGCATATGCAATAACTGTGTGAAGGAACCTTCTTGTCCCTCAACCCAATGGAGTACCAAGCGACTTAAAAGAAGTTGTATCTTATATTATTATGATTAATTTTAAATGTCAAGTATTTTGTAGGAATTAATAACATATCGTTTATATATAAATTAACTAGGACTGGATTAGTGACGTCACCCGTATCAGTAAGACAAAACTATATAACATATTCATAAACCATACTTACTGGTCATGAAACCATTTCTATAGGAATTAATAATAAAAAGAAATACACTTTACATGCCGAAAACTCTCTCAAAACGTTTCCACAGTTTTAGACTGGGGAAAAAACGTCCTGCCATTATTTAGAGCTATTTAGCAGTTCCCATGTGTATATTTATACATTATTACAATATAAATGCTACGCGTAAATGCATCCAACTACCCAGACACATTTATCCTCCATAATTACTCAGTTTGGTCGCACGCCAGTCAGGAAGGTTCGCCACGATTAACGACCTTCGCATTAATCTTCACCCACAAATCATTCATTAGATGTGGTTTTGTAAAAGACAACTATAGCATGATGAAACGTATTCAGGTGACGAGTGGGCATTGGAGATCGCCTATTGACAAATGTAATGTGAGTCTGTGAAACTGGATTCGCTCAATAAGTTGTGGAAACTATTGCACTGAGAGTGCGCTGCTTTCCACTCATGTTAACAAATATTAATTTCTTTATAACAATTATATTATAAAAGCTATTAACAAAATAACTTCATTGAAGGTTTATAAATTCAAGAATTTAATGCTACGGCTACCAATTCACGCTTCAGGATATTCGGTGTTGACATATTCCAAGTAAACCACACGGTTTACTCATGGATACGTCAAGCATTTAATAATTCAGGTTTTAAGTTTGTCAGCATTAACGTTTTTCAAACATAATCATCTTCTTGGCATATTGGAACCATTACTAGTTAATGTTTAAAGTTAAGCAGCAATAACTTACCCAAGGCCTTGGAAAAATGAACCGCTACTAATTTACTGTTATTGTTACATAAAATTACCTTTTTCAAACGTAATTCAGCCTTCAGCATATAGAAGTTGTTCCTAGTTCAAGGTTAGTGGTAAGCATCAATAACTCAACTGTGGATTAGGCATAAACTGTTTATAATTTTCTGTTATGCACCTTTAATTTTTCATTGATAATTGTTGCCAGGGCGTAAATAGTTTACGGTTACTGTTAGCTGGTATTTGCACAAAACTTTTAAAAAGTCATTGTGGCCTTGGCATAACCAAGCCGTTGGTAATTCACAGTAATGCTAAGCGGCATTAACTTTTCAATTGTTGTTGTGGTGTTTGCATTACACAATTTCATGTTTTAGATTATTAAGCATTAAACTAATCAAAACTAAAATACAGGGCTTAATATCGTAAAATACAGGCCATAATCAATAACATTTGACCACCATAAAATGAAAACATCCGGTTCCGTTTTATGATTTAGGTTTATTACCGTTAGTTTATTGCTGCCTTTGAATAATCTCTGTCTTGCAATTTTACAATTAATTTTAAACATCCTCAACTTATTTAAATTAATTTGTTTCCTTTACGTAGTAGGTCGTTACAAATTATATGATTCTAAAACTATGATGTTCTGATTTTAAAACTGTTTAAATCATTTCGTCTCATTTCCTGTAATCTTAGTTCAGAATGTAAATAAATGCGTTCGGTATTTCCAATAGTTTCTATAAACCTGATACAACGGTTTCACAAAGCCGCCACAATTTCAACAGTAGAAGTTTTTTATTCATATTCTAAAAGGAAACAGAAATAAATTCTCCTTTGATTTAGCTCCCTTTTTTATATTCAAAAAACCAGATAATAAGAATAGCATAAGTGTCAGTACTATTCTACAGCCAAATTCTACCCCTTTCAAGTGTACCTTATCTTATATAATATATATATACTTCTGGAAGATTATTATAGTATTATATTTCTATCAAAATGAGAGTCTTATTTTACCTAAACTGAATACCAGTAAGCAGAAGTTAGAAGGCTGCTTTAGGAAAAATAAATAACATAAACGATAATAATTTCATTTAAAAGAATTTTAATAATAACACAAAAACCAGTATTTGTTTGCTGAGCAATACAAATAAACAAAAGCATAATGACAAATAAAAAATAAAGAAAGTGATTTTTAATAATATAACAATTAAAACTGCATTAAACATTCACTCGCACAACTTAGCAAGTCCATTAGGCTAAGCGTCATCAAGTACCTACGATGACGCGTCGGTATGACCCTGATGCTACCCGGAACTGAGAGTACACTTTGCGAGGTCGATACGAGATGCTAGGGTTATAATATAAGATAATTAAGTTTTTTTAATCAATCACCAGCCACTACAACCCGCCCCTTCATTTCCATGCATCTTTATTTTTCATTAACGTGAACTAACTACAATTTCCTCGTTGCAAGAAACCCATTAGAATTAAAGCATCATGTAAGATAATGGAATCAATGGCAAACGAAATGCCAAAGAAAATAACCACCATGAAAGACCTCGACTGCAGGTGGAGACTGAAGATGACCTTCATGCAGACAGAAACCACTGTTATTAAACACATCGTGGTAAAAATTAATGACACTGCTAAAAGTTTCGTGAACAAATTGTTCCGTTGTGGATTTATCGAGTAAAACGAATACAATTTCTTTTAACAAATGCAAGAAATCGTAAGTAAAATAAAAAAATTTCTCGATTAAACTATCCATCGAGGATGACGTTTAAAATGGGATGTAACAACCATTAGAAAAATTAACCAAAACTAATTTTTATTGACAGTAAAAGGCGGCTACTTTCTTTATTTATTCATGACATTAAAAATTTTTTTAAATAAAATTTATGAGTTCAAACACAATATGGGACAAATCTAAATGCATCATATTGAATTAAAAATATAAATAACTCCCAATGAACAGGTAACTATAGTTGACAACTAGTAAAAAAGAAGGAGGCGCCATTTATCTAGAATCTTTCTTAATAACGGATTAAAGACAAAAACGACATAAAATTAAAAATATTATTTAAATAGAGTTATATATAGTTCTATCAAGAATATCTTACCAACTCCAAATGACAAGAACCTGTAGATTAAAATATATAAATCGGCAACTACATACGGCGTTTATTATCGTCCATTAAAGGTCTACGAGTATTAGAAAATAAAATTTCCAAGCCAAATAGATGACTCTTAGAGAAACGTGGAAATCTTTACAAAAACGCTACAAAAGTTTTTATACACATTCTATTATAGAAATCCTTTGTAAAAGTGTGTAGAAAAATCTACACGAAACAGATTTTTAGAACGACATACTTGTCCGATCTGGGTGAATTATGTTTCTAACTTTTATATTGAATTCTTGAATTTTGTAGTCCATTACGTTCGGTGAATCTTATTAATCACATAAACAATAGTTTATAACTATCCGAACTTTAAATTTTGTAAATTTGTTAAAACTTACTGAGACAGAACGTTTTTGATCGCTTTGTGCCGCTCTTCAGAGAAGACACTGATGAAGATCGTCGCATAGCGATCAAAAACGTTCTGTATCAGTAAGTTTTACCAAATTTACAAAATTTAAAGTTCGGATAGTCATAAACTATTGTTTAAGTGATTAATTTATATTGAAGAATGTTTCTGATAACTCACTATTTATCATCGGGTTTCACTACCATTTCAGAGTACAATAAATGCTTCAGATAGACAACAAGGCACCTAAAAGTCACAAGCTTTGAAATTTCTGTATACGTTTGAATAGATTTTCTGCGGTTAGCACTGCAACATATTCTTTGTTAACGCTTTTCGGAATAACTCGATTTTGAAAACTTTAATAATAGAGTACTTTTAAACCTGTAAGGTTTGAGAATGGAGTTATCGCGAAAT
Organism: Prosapia bicincta; assembly: GCA_036971475.1. NCBI lineage: Eukaryota > Metazoa > Arthropoda > Insecta > Hemiptera > Cercopidae > Prosapia > Prosapia bicincta. Next base: position 23,079,765 of record JBAIZL010000010.1, read on the forward strand.
TGCGCCAACAAAAAAATTATTGTAATGTAAAAAGACAGACATATTTATTTAATATACAAATATTCTGAACAGAAATGACAATTAGTATATTAAGGATTTTAAGATGAAATAGTTTAATTGGGAATTCACGATTTCCTACCGCGTTTTAATATCAATTCATAAGACAATATATAAATTCGAGTTACACAACTAGACATCTAAAAGAGGCGGTATGACCTGTTTTGAATATTTTGACGTTTGTCGCACTGGCTGGCCGCCATTTATTTAAATCCAGCTTTGCAATAATGAGCTTCAACACAAACACGGGCCAAGGTAATCTTGGAATATCGATCACTGTCAATGTTATACCGTTTGGTAGACAACAATTACATCGAATAATAAGTGTAAACACTGCGAAAGTTGGTAAATTTTATAGTAAATTGTACATCAGAATGTGTTGAACTAAAAGAATATTAGCAGTTTGTTTACTAAAGTAAATAAAAAAGGTGTTGGAATGAAATTTAAGTTGTCATCCAGACAATAGTTTATTTGCTTCTTGTGGAACATTACATGTATTTAGTGTTCCGCGAAACTACTGTCCAACTGATAAAATACGTTTCTTAACCATTTGTTACATCTTTAATAATTTGTGCTATAAAAGATCAGATACAAGTAAAAAAAAGCCCTACGAAGCTGAAACGTAATATTATTATAAGATACGAGCTTCTAGTTTGATACTGGTCACAAACTACATTAATATTCTGAAACAATTTTGAAATCACATGTCTCGTGACGTCGACCAAGAAACCTTATTTTGTTAAGGGCAATCCCCGCCCTTTGGCTAACGTTCCTACCCTTACTAGCCCACGCTTCACGGAAAACCAATGTTTAATTAAGGTAGAGAAATATCCCGCTAATATATTTACAAAGTGATGATAACAATAATAAACGACCTGTTGTTGAAATATACGATCCACTAGTAACGCCCATTTGACCAGCTTTCAGTTGGAGCCGACAGTCCATTGTAAGATGTTAGGTGTCGGATGCCAGAACTCTCCCCCTCCCCCGCACTCATTAAACAATACAATGGACAGGTGGGCGAAGCTTTAGCTTTAGTGTTTTTGTAATTAAAGGTAACAAAGTGGTTTTCCTATAGTGGAGGAAGGATCGTAGGGTCGTCTGCTTGAGCCTTGTGTCTCGTTTCTAGAAAGTTAGTCTTCGTTCTTAGTTGTGTAGCAATTTTAGAAATGTTTTAAATTACAGAAGTCTGTGATATTCTTCTTCGGGAGAACAGCCTATAATTTCCTACAGAAGTCTGTGATATTCTTCTTCGGGAGAACAGCCTATAATTTCCTACAGAAGTCTGTGATATTCTTCTTCGGGAGAACAGCCTATAATTTCCTACAGAAGTCTGTGATATTCTTCTTCGGGAGAACAGCCTATAATTTCCTACAGAAGTCTGTGATATTCTTCTTCGGGAGAACAGCCTATAATTTCCTACAGAAGTCTGTGATATTCTTCTTCGGGAGAACAGCCTATAATTTCCTACAGAAGTCTGTGATATTCTTCTTCGGGAGAACCGCCTATAATTTCCTACAGAAGTCTGTGATATTCTTCTTCGGGAGAACAGCCTATAATTTCCTACAGAAGTCTGTGATATTCTTCTTCGGGAGAACAGCCTATAATTTCCTACAGAAGTCTGTGATATTCTTCTTCGGGAGAACAGCCTATAATTTCCTACAGAAGTCTGTGATATTCTTCTTCGGGAGAACAGCCTATAATTTCCTACAGAAGTCTGTGATATTCTTCTTCGGGAGAACAGCCTATAATTTCCTACAGAAGTCTGTGATATTCTTCTTCGGGAGAACAGCCTATAATTTCCTACAGAAGTCTGTGATATTCTTCTTCGGGAGAACAGCCTATAACTTCCTACATGCTGTGAAGTAATAGAATACGTTTCAACAAATTAATCGGTCTGGATAACATGCTTGGAGAACTTAATCTTGTGTAATTAGTTTGTAAATGTGACAGTTCCATTGCTTCTCTATTAAATCGACAAGTTTTGACGGGTCTATTTCTTCTGGAGATGTCGAGCAATAAAATATAATCCGACATGGGAACTTTGAGCTACTTTATTGGGTCTGCCATTGAAAAGGAATGTAGTTTTAATGACACCGACTTATTGCGTTTACACAGACTAATTTATGCCCTCACTATACTCCAGACTAATGCAGTTTATATTGATTTTATAGGGGCGCACCTTCGTCCCATGCCTCCAGTTATTTATTAGGTAGGGAATGAAATTTATATAGGAATAATAAATGTTGCATAAGCCAATAGTTGTGGCTCTTGTGCGCTATGCAACACTGAAAATACAGTCTTTGACAAAATATTGTAAAACTGAAAATTTAATTTTCGTACAGTGAACTTTTGCCATTTAGCTAGCGTTGTATTAATCTCAAAATAATACCAGCCTAGAAATGTAGAATAAATAACTTAGTCTCAAAATTAATGTGTGTTATATGGACATATCTATGCCCATATTTAACATATGAGTATGTATACCTGCTTTAATATAAAATACAAAATTAAACAATAACAATTTTATTTTATATTGTTAACTAGAGCTTAGCTACTGAAAACAATTAATCAATGGTAAATACTAAGAGAGTGTACTCAATATCTGACTAAACGCTAGTTTATTCACTTACGCTAGTTTCGGCGATGATTTCACCTTCATCAGTAATAGGCCAACACTAACTGATGAAGGCCACTATTCTGTGTTAATAAAGTAACCCTTAGTGGGATTTTGAATACACTCTTTCAGTATTCAACTTTGGTAAACTATATTTTCGTGAAATGCATTATAGAAACAAAGTAAAATGGTCAAATTCTTAAATTCTTAATATTTTGGTAATATTTTTTAAGACTGTGTCAACCACAATATTTATTTTCGCATATTACACAAAAATACATTCTAAAAAAGAAAAAAGTTAATTAAAACATAGCAAAAAAGTACTTTTAAAATATCTTTTTATTATGTTTAAAACTTATTTGGAAACATAGCCCTAGTGTTAAACACCCTCATTAAGCAAGTAATCGCTTACGAGTGTCGCAAAAGTAGTACATTACTGTGTATCTATAATAAAATATGTTTACACAGTACATATTGTGTATTGTACATGTGTACACAAGTACATTCTGTACTTTTATGATATATTTTGTTATAAAAAAAGAAACAAATAGACGCATAGATTGCAATGGCGACCCAGTCTTGCTATATATTGAGACCACGTGACTACAGTGTACTAATTAATTATAGTTAGGTATGTATGCATTTAAATTTTAACTACTAATCGAGGTTTGCTATATTTCAAGAAACTTTCTTGATGTTCATAATGTAATTTTCCGTCACACATGCAACCCTAAACCGCCTGGTAGTGCTCGTAAAGCTAATATCGTCTAATTCAAGTTCAAACATTCCCCGAGTTCTATGTTGCAGTTAGTGAACATATTTTTATTTAAAACGAAATCCACCCTAACCAGATACTCAATATGTTGTGAGATAGCTCTTTTTATACGGATACAAAGTACTACATTGAGATTGCGTTTAAATATTCTGATGTTTTAACCCCTATTAATGGTTTGCGACAACTAAAATCACTTGTTTCTTGTTCAGAGTGTACTTTTGAATAAAGTATGTGGAAGATGAAAAGTTGAGTTGACACAGACTTGTCAAGTGTTACCGATATTTAAATAGAAGTTATTACTATATATATTTTAAAAACTAATATTTTTATCCTTAGTAATCATAAAACTAATTGTGGGTTAATATGTTAAAATACAAAGCTTGAAAGTTTTATTGATCACTTAAACAATAGTTTATGACTATCCGAACTTTAAATTTAGTAAATTTGTTAAAACTTACTGAGACAGAACGATTTCGATCGCTATGTGCCGATCTTCATCAGTGTCTTATGCTTGGAGATGTTGGGTCAAGCGATGACGGTTTTAAAGGTAGGTTTTCGATAGTATCAAGAGCATGTGTGATTTGTATTGTGTTTGTTCGTTAAATATGTTTGCATTTTGTGTTTTTGTGTATCTGTAAATTTCATATTGTTCTAGTGTATTGAGATGTGGTCCTTTTTGTTGATGTGTAAGATTTCTAGGTTATGGTATATGTCTGTGTATTTGTGTCCTGTTTCTTTTATGTGATTGTAAAATGTTGAGTTGGTGTTATGTTTGTGTTCCTCGACTCTTTGTTTAAAGCTGCAACCTGTTTGTCCAATGTAGAATTTGTTACATTCGTCACAGTTCAGTTTGTATACGCCTGGTGCTTGTAGTTTATCTTTGTTGTTGGTATTGTGTTGTAGGTTTTAATAAATTTACTAAATTTAAAGTTCAGATAGTCATACACTATTGTTTAAGTGATTAATAAGATTCGCCGAACGTAATGGACTACAAAATTCAAGAATAGAAAGTTTTATTAGAAAAAAATATTTAAATTCGTTCAAAAATAAAACCTCTTTACTTTAGGATATTTTATGAAAATGTTAGTACAAAGCCCTGTTCAAGTACAAGATC
>JBAIZL010000010.1:23089327-23091827 GCA_036971475.1 Prosapia bicincta
TTGTGTTACTAAGGCAGTACTTGTGTTACTAAGGCAGTACTTGTGTTACTAAGGCAATACACTTGTGTTACTAAGGCAATACTTGTGTTACTAAGGCAGTACTTGTGTTACTAAGGCAGTACTTGTGTTACTAAGGCAGTACTTGTGTTACTAAGGCAATACTTGTGTTACTAAGGCAGTACTTGTGTTACTAAGGCAGTACTTGTGTTACTAAGGCAGTACTTGTGTTTCTAAGGCAATAATTGTGTTACTAAGGCAGTACTTGTGTTACTAAGGCAATAATTGTGTTACTAAGGCAATAATTGTGTTACTAAGGCAGTACTTGTGTTACTAAGGCAGTACGTGTGTTACTAAGGCAATACTTGTGTTACTAAGGCAATACTTGTGTTACTAAGCCAGTACTTGTGTTACTAAGGCAATACTTGTGTTACTAAGGCAGTACTTGTGTTACTAAGGCAATACTTGTGTTACTAAGGCAATACTTGTGTTACTAAGGCAGTACTTGTGTTACTAAGGCAGTACTTGTGTTACTAAGGCGATACTTGTGTTACTAAGGCAGTACTTGTGTTACTAAGGCAATACTTGTGTTACTAAGGCAGTACTTGTGTTACTAAGGCAATACTTGTGTTACTAAGGCAGTACTTGTGTTTCTAAGGCAATAATTGTGTTACTAAGGCAATAATTGTGTTACTAAGGCAGTACTTGTGTTTCTAAGGCAATAATTGTGTTACTAAGGCAATAATTGTGTTACTAAGGCAATAATTGTGTTACTAAGGCAGTACTTGTGTTACTAAGGCAGTACTTGTGTTACTAAGGCAATACTTGTGTTACTAAGGCAATACTTGTGTTACTAAGCCAGTACTTGTGTTACTAAGGCAATACTTGTGTTACTAAGGCAGTACTTGTGTTACTAAGGCAATACTTGTGTTACTAAGGCAATACTTGTGTTACTAAGGCAGTACTTGTGTTACTAAGGCAGTACTTGTGTTACTAAGGCGATACTTGTGTTACTAAGGCAGTACTTGTGTTACTAAGGCAATACTTGTGTTACTAAGGCAGTACTTGTGTTACTAAGGCAATACTTGTGTTACTAAGGCAGTACTTGTGTTACTAAGGCAATACTTGTGTTACTAAGGCAATACTTGTGTTACTAAGGCAATACTTGTGTTACTAAGGCAGTACTTGTGTTACTAAGGCAGTACTTGTGTTACTAAGGCAGTACTTGTGTTTCTAAGGCAATAATTGTGTTACTAAGGCAATAATTGTGTTACTAAGGCAGTACTTGTGTTACTAAGGCAATAATTGTGTTACTAAGGCAATAATTGTGTTATTAAGGCAGTACTTGTGTTACTAAGGCAGTACCTGTGTTACTAAGGCAATACTTGTGTTACTAAGGCAATACTCGTGTTACTAAGGCAATACTTGTGTTACTAAGGCAATACTTGTGTTACTAAGGCAATAATTGTGTTACCTTCAAGGAGAATTATTCAACACAAATATTTTCAAGTTTTCTCAGTGAACAAAAAAACTTTTTTTCAAAACGTAAATATTTAATACTTTATAATAATTCCATATTAAACAAAACAATCGTACAAAAAAGCTTCAGTTAATATCAAAAAAAATGAAGCCTTGCTTTAATTTGGGATTTAAACAAATTTAATTTCGAAATTAGAAGGGATTTCTTTTAGTAAAATATTCTAAACCCGTCTCATTGCAAAAAATCACATTGTTCTGTAGGCCTACGTGTTAGAAAACGCGTGCAGTTTTTTATGAGTAAATTTTGAAAGATATTAATTATCTCTGTCATCGGCCATGGGCTCAGGTTTATAACCAGCTAATCTCTTATCTTCACGTAATCGAGACTAGACGGTTTATTTGGGAACCAATGAAAGCGCACAAACTGAACTCTTTTAATATCTTTAGCTGAGACAAAGACAGCAACGCTCAACTTGCAAAACTTGTTTCTACGTTGAAATGTGAGCATCACTTAAGATTCATTTCTAAGCTAAATAAAAAAACCTATTTATAAAATGTGTTTCTTTTTTAAATATAAACAATTAAGGTTTTGTTTGTAAGTGATGGTAGATTTAAAATTAAATACAGTTTTGCATAATATTTAAGCAAACCAATGACTGCAATATTGAGAAGGAACTGAATTAGGTTTCTAATTTGTAAAAGTTTCTAAAAACAAATTTTGTTTGTTCAAGTATGTTCTCAATTCTCAAACTTTGATTCCGGATGGAGGAAGATCAATCACTTACTATTTAAAAGCTAAGATTTCTTAATAATAAACTAAAAAAACACACAGTTACGCATAAAAGTTTAATAAAGAGGAATAATGCACACATGTTAACACATTATGCACTACATTGAAAAAGAACCATACGTTTTTCATCTGCGGTTTAAGTAGTTTACGTATGTTTGCACATTTTAACATATTTGGCCCATACAATTAACAATCAAGAAATAAAATATTAAAAAATATGCATTACTTAACTAC